>LUCH01017503.1:0-35176 GCA_013368495.1 Paragonimus heterotremus
GTTGAGTCCTAGACTAGAGGCGAGCGTGCTTTGCTGCGTGTATAGTACTTGTGTCCTTGCTAGCTTAAATGCGTTTGAATCTCCGACTACGATAAGTACTTCACGGACAAAGTAATGCAGCCGCGCTCAGGTTTTTGTAACTGGGTGTCTTTCTAACTAAAACTTTGTCAACCCACTCGTCTTTTTGGGTTTTTATTTTGCTATTTATTATCACTGTGAACTGCCCTTGTCCAACGGCATACCGAACCATGATATCCATGTGCACGGCTTAAAACTGACAGTGTGTGTATACGTGAAAAAAATATGTGTACGTATCGCATGTGTACATCCCTGCACATTGTTTCGGTTACCAGTGTTCTCGTGTGTCAGTGTTTTCATATATTTCGTTTCAACCATGCTCCGATTCTTTTTATCTATGGCTGTACTTTACTGTAATCAGTAATATTCTTATTGCCGCTCATGTTAGGCTCTTATGACGTATCTGACTATTTAATGTCTACATGTAATCGACATTAATTCTGTTCTTTCTTCTTTCTAGCCTCTGATTCAATGTCGGGCCTGTGAACAGCGATATTTTTCTGCAGATCTCTGGATTCCCAATCTTCTCTTTCCATATTAGTCTCTTTACCCGTAGCACTTGTGTGTTATCAAAACTGTATACAAGAGGAGCGTTAACCTTTGGAATCTTTCAAAATAAAACTGTACTCCATAATTTTCTATGATGCCTTTAACTCAAAATTTCTCTCGACTACTTGCTCTACCGATTAGTTCTGAAGTATTGATTTTTCTCATACTTTCTACTACCTCACTGCTTTTTTGTTTATTTGAGTCCATTATTTATCCGAATGTTAACGTAGATGCTTCCCTCGGTCTCTCGGATGAATTACACGATCCTGCTAACTCTTCCGATGTTAGTACTTAGCCCTCAATCTTGGAGATGAGGTCCGTGTTCATCACTTCGGTTTTATGTCTTTTCGGTCTGTTATTTTTCGTCAGAAAAGTTTTACACTTTGTTTTTTTCGAGAAGCTAACTGAAAGTGAGCGCAACGTCATGTCGCGCATGCTTTTTATGTTTGTGCTATTTCGTTCCATCATACTATCCGGCGCAATTAGTGTTTCACACTTAGCTAGTGTGTTCGGTTGGATTGTATGGTTTAGCCTGCTCGGTCTGTTACAGTCGTGCACCCTTGTTGCCACTTCTCGCTGTAGCCAGCTTACTGCATCGTCGAGGATTTCTCGTCATGAATGGTTTCGGATTTCGGCTACATTAGGCTTTCTGTTTGTCGGCAATTGGTATCTTCTCACGGGTGGTCTGTCCAATCGCTTTCTGTTAGCAGATGTTAGATCTACAGACAAGTCAACTGTTGGCCGTACCGAACGTTCCTTGAGCAGTTCCCTAAAGAATCCCACAGCATTGGGTGTTCTCATTGCAAAACTCACTGGCAAGAAAGAGCCGATGTACGATACGGTTGATGTAGTGGCCTATATCGTTGCGGAATCTATTCAAATGTTTTGTCTTACAACGTATCTCGTCGGCGGATTAATCATCCAAGCTTACGATCGTTGGAAGTTAAGCATAGGCCAAAGCTGGCCCCACCAATCATTGTTTACCTACTACCTGGATCTTGTACACGTTGTTGTGTATCACGTAGTCGCGATTGCCCATTACTTGCATCTTCTTCTCTGGAGTCGAATATTTTCCGTGGCAAGCTTGGTTGTATTTCTTCATATTCGCGGTGCTTATTCGATATTAACTGGGCGAATCTATCGCCATTTGCGCTACAGACAGCTGTCTAAATACATCGCGGACAATTTCACCTTGTGCACTGAGACCAAACCGGTAAGTCTTCTCTCTTAGCATCTGTGCTGAAACGTCACGTGTATTTTATAAACTACAGCCTAGTACCGATTACTGATTATTGTTAACCAATGTTTGTTAATTAGGTCGCTATTTTTAGTCACTTTTTTGGTTTTCCATTTGATCATATGCGGTGGATGCTCTTCTTAGCTTTTAAGAAATGGACGGATTTGTGAACAGTGATTGTGCAAAGCGTTATACAGGTTTACTAAAAAGACGGAATATGTCGACATGTAGGGTTAGCTGAATCCAGCTGAGCAACATCAAGACCGTTTTGTTCCTTCAGATCTTCACGTGATGAGGTAACAGGTCGCACATTGAGACAATGCAGTAGTTAGTTAAATACATCGTTGTATCGGTAGATTTTCGTCCAATTCCAAGTCAGGTTGGTAAGGTGCTTGATGGAACTCGGACGAGGTATAAATGTATGTGACACGTGAAACCGTGCTTCTTCACGGACTGGAATCACGGTTTGAAAACATGAGCATGTGCTTGGAAGGTTTGTGTACGGTTCGGTCAATAAAGTTCTTGCTTTATTGGTCAAATTTTCTCTACACATTTAAAACAACCCTATTTTTGTCTGGTGGTCTTAAAGATTGGCTGGCAAAATTTAAAGCAATCGCAACATACGTCAAGTTGAAGGTTGACATTAATCTCTCTTTCTGACACACCGATTGACCGACCGGAACTCATTCAACAAAAGTCGCTGTTGTGGTCTAAGGGATATGAATGATTGCTTCAATAGTACAAAAGGAAGCGGATCCAGCTGCGAACTGTGGTCCATTTTTATGTTATAGGGTGTTTTGACACCTGTATTTCGGTGGTGCTCTGTAAGCGTCTTGTACGGCTGTTAACGGATCGTACTTGGCACGGTAAGTTTGAATAAGCGGGCTTTGAGATTGAATTTCTCATGGTTGTTTATTAGGATGCCTCATCGGCTACCGGAAAAATTGTCCAGCGTCTGCCTCCAGCTCGTTCTTTCAGTTATTTTGTTCCCTCAGCTGTTTGTCTGGCTGATCTTGAGGGTGCATTATGTGGACGGGTTGTAGCCAAGTTGCATCCTCGGGTCCCAGAAATTGGTTAAATTCGTGTCATCATTTCAAACAGTTCATTAAAACCTAATGTTTATTTGTCAATTCTGCGTGTGTACCAATCGACGGCAGTTCAGGTTCGGTCAAAAGTGAATTTCTATCGGCATTTTCGTGAACTTCTGTACCAACTCAGACATCGTGGTGTTCAGTGGTGACGTAAATGCTCATGGCGGTCATCTGGCAGTGAACGAAACGGGTTTAGTTAAGCATTACTCTCTTGGTATTTTTCATTCAGTAGCAGAAGGACGGTTGTAGTTGTATGCAGACAGTCGTTTTTTTTTGACGAACGGCAAGTTTCGCCTTACTGTTGCGTCCGTTCTCTTCTAATTTAATCACTTTTAATTGGAGATGTGTTAAAGACTGCCTCTCTTTTCGGAATACTTGTCTTGACTTGTAGTTTGTGTTGTTTTTGTTGGCTGAGATTGTCCCCGCACATTTGTAGTCGGGTTGTTGCGCTCAACAAACTGGATAATGTAGCGTTGAGTAGTTTATTTTCTATCGATCGGATCGCTTTCACTTATCCTTATTATTTCTCTTTATATATAATCCATCATCACTGCCCGATATTTGTCACGATAACTTACACCCGGGAATCACTCAGTAGTGTACTTTATTTTCGATGATATGGGCCACTTTTGGATACTCAGAACAGTCTTGCTAAGACCCTAGTATTAATCAAGCGTTACACAGTTTCAGAGCTATACTCAAGCTCTCTGCGGTACAAACAAAGGTGGTGTACATTGGGTTGCCTTACTAAGACGAGAACCTGTTAATATGCTTGGAGTAATTTTGAATTGGGATTGACTTGAACCCATAATACCGCTCAGCTGCGTCTCACTGCACCGCAGCCTATCGAGTGTTTAAATTTATTGCACTGTTTTTCCACCTCAGATCTTGGTGAAAACCGACTGGAGTAATGGTCCAACTAGCGTCTCCCAATGTAGCTGCGCTAACCAAAGTCAGATTCACAATCGATGTACGCCAATCAATCTGAGTTTGGCTTCTTGTATCGCTAGACAGTTAGCTCTGACTAGACACGAAACAAAAGCAACTTCGTAGTCCCGCGTAACTGTCACGTAAGCCCTCATAAAGCTGTTCAAACTGATTAGAGCTTTGTTCATCACTCGTGTGTGCTGTGCTTCCAAACGAATTAACAGATACATTTCGCTTCCCCTGGTTCACCGAACCATGATGAAGGGAGCCATCTCTACGTTAGTTTCAGGTTCTCACAAAGTCGTCTTCCTTCTCACTGAATCGTATTCAGATCGATCTGGTTATTTGAAATGAACATACCTTTTTGAAAGTGGCGTCACTTTTGTTTGTAGAGTATCGTAAAGGTTTTGCAGTTGTTACCCCAGTTCTCAGCTGCCGGTCAAAGTTGGGCGTATACACATGATCCATCCACTGAACACAATGTAGTTGCGGGGGATAACTAGGGCAGTATCTTCCGTCATCCGGCGGGTCTTTGGAAAGTTCTGTCAACCCGTCCAGACATAATATGCCTTATTAACAAAATAATCCAAAAGTGGAATTTTTGTTTGAGAATTGTCTGCTCTTTACTCGTTCTCGTCATTTGTCACAGCTTATATTGATGCTGTATCATGGTTGGCGGTAATCAAGGGTGACATTTCTGAGGAAAAAGACGGGGACTTGCACAGAAACAAATATACCATACCCATACGTAGATATTCGTCTTCAGAAACTACACGCAGACGCTGCACTCACACAGTCGTCTGCTTCCCGGCTTCTGATGACATAAGCACGTTCGTTGGCCCAACAATGTGCGCGTATGTGTCAGCGTTATGTTCGGTCGTGGGTGTACACTGTCACACAAACGTTTTATACGATTGTCTAGTCGTGCGTGGAACCAAGAGCTGACGACATAATTTGATTCTGGGGGACGATCCACTTAGAAGATTCGCCACTGGTGGGACAGGATGGCTTTCCAAAAGGTAGCAAATTAGTAGAAAAGTTCAAATGACCAAACACAAGTGGTTCTAGCCCGTAATGCCACTATGCTTCTAATCTGAGACTGCTGTGTGAGAATGCCGAATGACCTGAATCAATTGTTCTCAAATAGTTGACGTTATAACAGGCACCGTTTGGTCTACTGATCGATATCGATATCACGTTACTGATCGTGGCAGTGAACAAGTAAATTCTATTCATACTTTTTCTCTCCACGTAATGGTAAAAACACCCGGCCCCTTTGTTGCTGTCCAAGTTAATATCTGTGAAAAGGTCATCTAATGGTCCATCCTCTATCAAGCATATCGACTGCTTGGCTGTTAAAATACTGGCTCACAGGGTGGGCAACTGTTGAGTTAGTATTCTAAAGTAACCGTAGTTAGATATCTATGAGTTACTCGCTGCAACCTTCGTTCGTATCCTTTGTTAGGGCTCTGTTACTCGTAGTTCTGTGGCTCATGATTTTGGAACGAGTGGTGCTTGATCGCGTGTACTGACGCGGATGTTGTGGTTGGGTGACTGATTTGTATCTAACATCTGTGTAGTTGAAAAAGTAGAGTAATGAAAACTTCAGCTTCAACTCTGTTTCTACCCGCAACTTTGTTTGTTCGTAATGTGTGTATCCTTTCATGTTACTTGTTTGAGTTTCAGTGTAGTGGTTTGTCTAGTCCCATCCTTTCCCTCTCTTTTGCTTGCAAACAAAAGCGTGTACTTCCCATATTTGTATATCACTTAAGCACCAATACATTATTGTCGTTGTTATAGTGCATCGATCAGTAGTGTATCAGAATTCTTGCTAGATGAACTGGAGTTACGCAACCGAATGTGGTTTTTTCTTTTCAAATTCATCGAAATCACGCAAGTTCTGCTTGGAAAAACGCCGAATTCCGTCACAAATTCGGGATACAGTAGTGGGTGAAAATTAAGGCATATTATGCTCTTTTTTGTCTGTGACATCTTCAAAGTTTGTACAAACTTCTCTTGTGAACACAAAATTGGACTGCATAATCGAATAGCAATCAGTTCAAAGGCCGCCAGCACCCGTTGTCTAGACAGTTTGGAGCAATTAGATGTTACGTTGTAGGCTATACAGAAAGCCTGGGTAAAGTTAGCTTAGTGTTTGGTATCGACCAGGATTTTAACAAGAGTCCAAGCAACAACAACAAAAAGAGTCCACAAGTCTAGGCTAATGTTGGTTGAAAACTCTGTCTTTCGTCTTCAATATCAAATTGTGGAAGGGAGGCTTGAACTGTGATGAATCAACTGCCCAGAATTCTTACTGGGATGGCGCTCTCGTCGTTGTAATGAAGCCCACGGTTTACCGTCGCTGCCTTTCAACAACTCTTAATTGGTGAACGAATGAATATGGTTTTCCTTCTGGTCGTGCTGATCGGATGTTGTGGGCTTATTGCGGTCGCGTTTTGGGCTTCAAACCAACCACGATAACCATTTTATTTCAACGCACACGTTCTTTTGCTCCAGGTCTAACAACTCATCAGAACGCGTGTTCAGTGCTATACTGAAAAAGCCTCGAACAGATCAGTTCGAGTAACTGCCGCTTCTGCACAGTTTCGATCATTTCATCCGCCCATGTGATATTGCCCTTATAGAAGGTGTGGAAAAGCACATTTTTGTTACCATCAAAAATTGTCCTTACTTTCCCGTGGTTATTGTTGCCGATTTTAGGGGATTATGTTGCACACATTAAAACGGGAATGTAGGAATGACAGTTTTTGACGTGACTCGTCGACATTGAATCGCTGATAAGTAGTTTAATATTATATAAAGTTATGATATCTGGTGCAAATTGCATACATGACGTACGGAATTTAAGAGCACTTACATGACATCATCATCGTACCAGTTTCAACGGTTGACACTGCCATCTGGAAGGGAGAGACATCGCATTGTGATGTGATAATAACTCTTGGTCCCTACGAAAGGATTGACAGTTACATTCCCCCTCATTGACACCACTAGATGTTGATTATAATGCGGAACAGATCACGAGCGTTGTTGGTGAAACCTACGCAAGGATTGTCGAAGCCACCATGGGATTGGCAGCGTGTGTTGATATCACTAGGGAGCTACCTGTAGCGTTGCACGACACGCCATTATCAACGATTAGCATGTCTTTTGTTGTCTCTGACTGCTGTAAGTTTTTTTGTTATTACTGACATTTCGGCTCATTAACCTTAGGTAGAAATGGTCCTTCATACTCCAGTCATCAAGATACTTACCGTTAATGACACTTAATTGGTTTGCTTATTCTCTGTCGAGTCGAACTTATCTAGGACTCCTAATGTGGTACACATTAATCCATAACTTTTGGCTCCACCCTGCAAAACACCTGATGGTGCATCAGTTCGCACTCGCTGTAAAGTGTACGAAGTTTTCCGATCAACTGAGCTCTTTTCTCATTACCTGATAGACGTGCTGTCAGCAGCGCTGTTTTCATGACATCTTTCTTGAAACCAGTGAATAGTGAAATTCATTAAGTGATTGTACGGGTCGCATTGGCGAAGTAGCTTACCTGAACTAGGTGTGTAAATATGACGATTTTGACTGGCTTCACTATTGTTCTATTAAATTGAGTTGAGTGCTGCTCACTGACTATGGTCACCATAGCTGGTTCCACAATAACACTTAAAGCAGTACACATAAAGGTCGACGGCAGATGTAAGCATTGGAATAGTGCCAAAATAAGCGCTTAATTTGACGTAAGGGTTTCTTGTTACTACCAGTCAGGCTTGTTTGGGTGGAGACATCAATCACAGTATCACATTTGAAAGGTATATTATTGCGCATGACTTCCATTAAAACGTACCTTTCCTCTCATCTTGCCAGTGGATAGCCCTACCTGATAATCTCTCCGAGTAGCCACTTTGCACCGGTGACGTACGTATGAATGTAAATCCATCGACAGTGACTCGTATTCGTACATTTTCCCACAGCTCTACCGGTCAGAAATGGTCTCTTTTTGGACGTGTTGACCATTCCGTGTTTCTCCTTACGCATTGTTTGCCGAATCGATCCAGCAACATGGCGGTGTATAAGTACACCCATAGAGGCCAACACTGTTCAATTAATTTTTAGTGTAGATCGTATTTTTCGCCAGCCGAGCTGAAACTGCCTAAAATACCAGCTGGATATACATTCTAGTTGATCTTTAGATAGTCCTGATTTTTGTTTGGGAGAAATAAAGTTTCAGTTTTACTTCATTCTACCTTATAACTACCGACTGACTTGGTTTGGCCGGCTACAAAGACATCTGTTCACACGCCTCCCAGCCGTATTCCTCAGGGTTTACACTGGATACAGTGTATGTGTGTGTGGTACCACACATGTTGTAACGCAAGCCACTTGTGTTCACATGCGTAAACAAGCGTTTTTTGCTTTCGATCACTGTTACAAGCTATCCCGGAATGAGGGGCCACCAGCCACGACTGACCACTCATAGAAAGTTGTCCGCTTCCATGTTATGGGAATGTTGTTTAAGGTAGTCAGCAATTTAGGTTTTCACAATTGGTTTGAGCTTTTTGGTTGACTCACGTTTCATCAATGGACATCCTGCAAACGGTTACTTGGTTTCCATGAGTGTTATCTTCGTAGGATTGACGAACACCACGGCTGTCATATGGGGTGTATGCTCGAGCAATATTGCGTTCGTTTTTGTCAATTACATGCACGCAACGATAACCCTCTTTTTATGGCGCATTCTTATGAATGCTGTTTTTTTTTTAAATGTTTGCCATTATGAATCCAACGACAGTATTCTGTTCACTTTACATCATTGATCTATATTTATTCAAATGTGTGATGCGCATCTCTAGAACTGTGTGGCAGTTGGTGATCAGATAACCTCCATTATTTTACCCTTACGCGCCCAATTATTTGTTTGATTTTCACCCTGTACATGTAGTATACAGGAATGTGCTAGCTGTTGCTTTAGCATGCATCTTCAGTAACTATTATGACATTATTTGGTTTGTGCGATTAACATTTCAAACCACTGACTGTTGCCAGTGTGAACTGTCAACATTAATCGGATCGCGTTTCATCTAAGTAAATAAAAGTTGGCAAATCCTTGAAAGTAATCCACTTCTTTTACTGTCTCAGGAAAGTAACGGAAGTTCCCTTTCGGACGCAACTTCTGATAACAATACTAGAGATGGTGACGGCGCTTCTGAAGTATGTGCTATATGCTGGGACCCTTTGTCCACTTGGCGACTTCTTCCCTGTCGTCACGCGTTCCACGAATCCTGTCTACGCAGTTGGTTGGAACAAAATCCAACGTGTCCTACATGCCGTCGTGAACTGGGCGTTCCATCCTGGTTGTTATCCAACGGAAGTAGACACAGCTCCGGTGATACTCATACGGGTCACACTGCCTTTGATTTGCTTTTGCGTAATCTCGTCCGTCGAACAGGCACCAGATCAGAAATGCCATTAAACCAACCAGCTGCCAATCCTTATCCAGACTTGGCATCACAACCAGTACCACCAAACCAGTCTGGCGGGCGAAGTCTGTTCGCAGCTGCTGTTGGACTGAATTTAGGTGTGAGCATTGGTTCTGCTCCAATGGTTGCTGCAGCTGCTCAAGCTGTAGCACGTGATGCAGCACCGGGCACCCCAAGAATGGTCAGCGCCAACTCATCTTCGACTGAAGCGGTCGCACAAACAGTCATGGGGTCTCCATCCTCACTTGACCAAACAGCTCAATTAAGACCCAGACAAAGTGGTATACAACAAGTAGGTTGATGTTTTATATCGCAGTTATCATAGTTCACAATGTTGTGTATGTTAATGTCGGTACGGACGGCACACGCCACGTAATCTGTTCTGTTTTTTGGTATAAATAGCAAGTTCGCCAACATCCCATCTACTAGGTGAATAGTTTGTTTTGTGGATTGTTTCGTACGATTTCGATCGCCGATTGAATGCTAATGAATGCTTTAAATAACTAAAAACGTATCGATGGACATACTGTTAGTCGGGCAATTGTGCTGTGGTAGTTTGCGAACTTTTGATGCCTTAGACGCCCCATACAGTGGACATCGGGCGACTACTACTGATGAACAAAACGTAGCTGCCGTCGAGGCAGCGATGGTGGACCACTCGACAGCCATCTATCAATAGTCCTACCAGCTGTTGGACATAGTTGTCACAACCTTACAAAGGTTCATGCATGGACACCTTGGTCTCAAATAAATTTGTTTGATGTACCACCTGCGGCCTCTCTGAAAATAATGAATGACTCAGGTTCAACCTAACATTCCTCTTAGACTTTCACGGGATCAAGTCTAGCAATTCCTCCGTAATTTTCATCAGCTTTGATACCTGGGTGCACACTGTTGATATACTGAAGCCCAGGATAGTCAAAAACCGGGGCATCGCCCCGGGAGAAATGCAAACAGAAAATCGATCAGAATGGTGGTGATCGCGATTTTTCTCTCGAAAGGAAATCATCGTTATTGATAAATTAGTAGTTACATGTTTCTGCCATTCACGTGTTAACACGCGGTCACTTGATTAACATTTTCGTACAACTTTTATTTCACTCGTCCGTTAGCCCATTTGCAAACTATTTCTTTTTTTCATCCTGATCTAGTCACCCCAGGCAGATACCACTGTTCACGGTGGGAATAACCAAGTTCAGCGCCGTTCGTTCCATTTTGATGGGTCGCGTTACTTTCCTTGGCTTCCTTCGCTACACGTTGAGCTCTCAGAGGCAAGTCGGACTTATTTGGATCAATATTTTATCATCGTTTTCATGGTTTTTATTACACAATATGTGAATTTGTAGAGAAAGGTAAGTTCACATATATAAACTCCCATATAATAAAATGGGGCGATTTTAACGGTAATGGTCGCAATGTGATAGTTCAAATAGTACCAAACTTCCTCGCTCGTAGTGAAAAATTCGCGATCGAGCTACAACAGTTGTGTAGATGACAACACGAAACTGGATGTGTTTAGGAGTTGTTTTGTCGTTGGTTTATAACGCATGTGCCTGTACAGTCACAGTCAGTAATTCGAATGGTCCGGTAATTGACAAAGAACATGACGAATTGGGACAGGCATTGTAACTAAGTTTGTTTACACGTCTGTGTGGATGAACTTCTTGTACTGTGTATGCTGTCTCACGCATTCTGAAAAGTGTCATCATCACCATAGACAGCAATACATCAGTGGTTCACACTGATGCTTAACTGCCAAACAACCACGAAGAAAAACAGCGTATATAGAAAGAGAAAAGAAAAAAACGGGAGGGGACTTAACTACTAAAAATAGCTACGTCTTCATTCAAATCTACAACATCAAGGCTCCTACACCCTGCAAACAAACAACCGAGCTGTAAGTGAAAGTAAGACGTCATCAGCAAGACATCTTCCTTATAGCTTTCGCTGCCCCGCGTCATTAGGTGCATTCACTTTACAGACAACTCGCCAAACAACGACAACGTTCACGCCACTGAGCACGGTTAACCACCATCTCACCTAGCGTCTCCAGCCACCGACTCTGTTAGTCGCTAGGGCTCCAGCCCGGAAGACGAACCCGATCTACAATTACCAACCCCTTCGTGAACGATTCCATTTGTCTACACCAGGTCATCATCTGTCCACCTCGCACCTTGCACCAGTCGGCCACAGCGTCGGCAAACAGTGCTCGGTGTGGCGAACGACTAGTTGGCCTCCTTAGTACATGGCCTAATCATCTAAGTTTGTGCAAATGTGAGGATTGAACAAAAGAACTCGTTTGACAATCAATGCCAAACACCCGTTTTCTAACCTCCTCATTGCTTACTGGCTGGTGCCACCCGATACGAGCGATTAAACGCAGACGCCGGTGGTCAAATACCTGAAAGCAGTCCGCGTCCTCTACTTTGAGGGGTCAGGTTTCGCTGCCATAAAGTGATACAGCCCTGCTGTCTGATATACGCGACCCTTAAGTGTCAGAGGGAATACCTTTCTGTCGCCAAAGGTGGCCCCGATTGGTGAATACTGCCCTAGCCTTGGGAATACGCGCCTCTGTCTCATTCCCTACATGTGCACCGCTGCTGATACAGCTTCCCAGATATAGAAATCAGTCAGCAACCTCCATGGCTTCATTATCTAACATTAAATCTGCGTAATTACAGCAATCTTACAGAAGCAATTTCCATTTTGAGGCTGTAAAACGCATTCCGAAGTACTTAGCAGAACGCGAAATAGCATTTAGTGTTGTTTGTGCTGTTTGAACGTTGTCAAACAGTTTTTTGCGTTTACGTGAAAAGTTTACCTTTAGTCTGTAATGCTTTCCTTTGCAAATAGGTTGGTGATAGGACATTTGTAAGTTTGTCCCAGTTATTGGTTCCACCCATTGTTCCGGAGCAGACGTGCAGATTTGGTCACCTGATCTGGTACTTATCCCCTCATTCTTCGTGTTTATGTATCTCAACGTGCTTTATTTTCGCCCTTCAAGAACGAACGTCTGAATCTCTCCAAGATGTGTATGACGTCTTACCTTTCTTGCATATTCTTTGACCACGATTTCTGTCTGAAATTTTCAGTTAAACTGTTTTTGTGTAAATGTTTCTACCGCTTTGCATCCACACTGAACAATCAGCCTTCAAGTGTATACGATTTTCCTCAACCTTTGGATTCGGTGTTGTATTCCCGAATAGGCTGTCAACTTTATCGACTGTGTTACCGCCCTGTACCAGACTAGCTCTCGGTGCAGCGTGACGGGTCGCGCATCTCGATGGCTTATTCGGCTAAACTGGGCTGTTACACAGCCGCTTATACGAGGCATTCCATTTAGTAGAAATCGGACGAGCCACATTCTCCTGGTCCTTTAGGTTTGGGGGTGGGTGAAGATTGATGTCTTTTTTCGGAAACAATACTGGTTCTAGTGCACGATCACTCACCCGCTGCCTCACGGCACCAGCTTGTAAGCCAAAGGCTTTGACTGAGAACTCTAGTTGTTCTCTTGTCTAAGTCTGGACGTCATGGCAGTATATCATCCCACGTACAACCATGGGTATTGGGAACGCTAGTAGTTCCATACTGTATCGATCGTCTCGCTGGCTAAACCGGGTCGCCATATATGTTGCATACAGCAGGGTGAATAGATAAAAACGTGCTACTCCTGACCTCCCATTTCCTGTCAACTTCACAGGCCTTTTCCGATGCCAATTTCTAGTGATTACTTGACAGATCTCATAGAAGACAACTAATCATAGTAACACCGATCCCGTTAACTTTTCAACGTCCGTACTCTGGAACAGCCAGGTCAACAGGCTGCTCTTGCACGGACGTTAGACTCGTTGAATGTCGAGGTCTTCTGCATTTCAGAGAATGGAGTCCAAAACAGTAGTCAGCGTATGAAATTGACAGAACCTGTGTTGTCTTCTCGATACTGGTTGTACATCGCCATAGCAGCGGCTGCCGGTCGAGCTGGAGTGGGTGTAGTCGTCAGCACGGCGACTGCAACCCTATTGATGGATTAGATTCCCGTTTGCATTAGATGTACCGTCCGCTTGGTAGGTTGCCTTGGCCAGCTTTAGATGCCAAAGCCTCATAAATCTTTTCAGTCTGCCTGCACTCCAGCTGACTGCAGTGACGTCGGCATCAAGGGCGCCCTGGTATACTCATCATGGTTTTAGTGAGTCTGAATCTCGTTTGGGTGGCAGGTTTGAACGGGCGTGGCATCGCTGGGATAAAAATGGGCAGCTGTTGTAACTGTGCGCCGATTACAAGCTACTTTCGGGCAACATGAGTGTGCGTGTATATACTTGGTACCCTCCTCCTAATGAGACCTGGTCTCAGATAGACCGCATCGCTGTTAGTTGTAGGTGGCGGGGCTCCACTCGGAACCGTCACTCTTATTGTACCACGTACTTGGGTTCAAATCGTGCGCTGATACGTTGTCGTTTTATTCTCACTTTTACCGAGCAACGACCCCACCGACCACAACGGCTAACTCTTGGGAAACTGGCCAGTCCGTCGACAAAGCATAACTACCAAATTAGCTTAAGGTGCAAGCTTATTAACTCCCATCCTGAAGCGTCTTGTAGCTGCACAATCCGAATTTCACAGGCCATTCGTAAAGAAGATACTATAGCATGCGGCACGGTGATTTGCGGATAAACGGACATCGGATTTCGGAGAAATTCCTATTGTTGTTGGATGTTATATGGAGGATTCCTCCTGGCAATTCATATAATCAGTTTTGGAGAAATATCCGTAGGTGCTGAAGCGTAGACTGATCGCCGATCGGGATGCTTGGCTAACAGAAAAGCTAAGCTAGTGGAAACTGTTTTTACTTCAAGAGGCACTAGCAGCCTCTTCAAGCGTCTGCTATCCATTATATTTCGTCCATTGGCTGCCGTTCGAGAGGCAGATATTAGAGAACAAGCAAGGTTTCGCCGTGGACGGGATGTATTAGTCAATTTTCCATTCTTCGGAACAGCGTCATACATACCGTTCCCAGCCGTAAGAACGAGTTCGATTCAGTGGATCGATCGGTGCTTTTGAAGTTGCTTAAACCTATATGTGTCGAAAAAGCAAGTGAATATACACTTGATTAGTTTTTCCCATACTTCAGCTCAGGTTATGATTTACGGTTAACTATGTGACAGTTGTAGCACCAAGAGCGATGTACTTCAAGGCTGTCCACTTTCAACACCTTTGCTTAGTTTTTTCATAATCGAAATAATAGGGGACTGTCTGTGACATCCACAAGATGTTAGTGTATTACTGGTGAGTGGTAGGGGATTTGGTTTATTTCAAGTTGAACATCACCCACAATTGATCGCAGCTGTCGCATTCCCATGTTAGTGTATTGTTTTTTTGTTCATTTTCCAGTAACACAAACAATACCGCATGCTATTTCGTGCTCTGTCGGATACTTTGCAGCGTCGAATTACAGAGCCCGCTAGACTGTCGTTATTATGTAGATTTAATGTTGGGTAACAAAGTTATGAGGGTCACTGACCAGTTTGTTTATTTAGGACCTTGTATCAACAACGGTGGAGGTATGAAGAATGAAATAGAAGCGTGTGTCTTCGAGGTTGGACCGCTGTCCGTCAGTCTCAAACAGCCCTGATGACAGAGGCATGCCTCTGAAGCTTAAGGGTCGTGTGTATAAGGCGGTTGTGAGGGCTGTGCGACATTTCGTCACTCATGATGGAAGACGTGAACCGTCCTAAGGTATTTGGCTATCAATGTATGCATCCGGTCACTCGAATCGAGTGGCACCAACAAATAAGCAACGAAGAAGTTTGGAAATGGGTATTTGGCAGTGATTGCCAAGGGATCCGTACGTTTACACAGACAATCGTTTTTGATAGTTAGCTGCCCGAGTACGCAGTTCTTCGTTATAGCTAACGAACGACGCAAACGTGGGATGGCTATCGATTACAGCCAAACCGCATCACGCTTTTAAATGTGTACTCGCTTCCGAAACTTGATGAATTGATTGCGAAGATCTCGAGTTTTTTTATTGTCAATAGGATGGATTTGAAGACTCTCTATCATCAAGTACCAATCAAGAATGACTATAAAGCCTTTGCTGCATTCGAGGTATGTGAGAATCCCTCTCAGTTCTGCTGTATTCCATTTGGTGGGACTAATGGTTATCATGGTTTCAACGAGGTATTGACCAGCTAATCGAAGTGGAATCTCTTTCACCTACCTTTTTTACATATACAATATAACTGTTTGCGGCGTAAAGGAAGAGCAGCATAGAGGAAATCTGGCGCGACTCTTTGAGGCCGCTAATAAATACGAACTAGCATTCAGTGAGAATGAAAACGTAATTGCTTCCAACAAGTCAGTCTCTTGGGGCACCAGATTCCTCATAGGCTTCAACCGTTGTGGAAATTGCCACTTCCACGACATTTGGCATGTTAACAATGAACCTCTGGTCTTATTGCATACTGTTCCGAGTGAATATCGCAATTTTTTTTGGACAAACCACAACCTCTATTCAAAACAAAACACTTCCCTTACAGAATGTCGTATCACAGTCCCACGAAGTTTTGAAAAAATGAACTTGCTCGATCTATGCTAACAACTGTTGATTCAGAAAAGTCCTTTGTAGTAGGAACCGGTGGCAGACCGGCTGCCTTCTTTTCCAGATCATTACCATCCGATGAGCAACATTGACGGAAAAAGAAGCCTATGTGGTCGTCGAAGTCAGTAGAAACTGGCGCCAATATATGTTTGACGCGCATTTTCAACTAGTCACGAGCCAACTGTCAGTCGCTTTTATATACAACATAAATCACCACGAGAAAACAGAAATCGATAAGACCCAGAGCTGATTATCGAACTCTGTTGTTACAGTCTCGATGCAATGTACCACTGCGGTTGGTACAATAAAGTTGGTGATTCACTATCCCGCGAATAAACTGAACCATCATTATGTAACACTAATTTGAAGGATTTGCACGATTGCCTGTTCGCTTTAGGCGCTTCAGGGTTCTTCCATTTTCAATGGATGAAGCGGTGTTAGACAATGCCCAGTCGCCCATTTTGACGAATGGGTAGTAAATCAACGCTCACAGGGACAAAGCTGCACAATGAAAACGATTCGTTGCTTTCAAGCGAAGTTCCCAATTTTTCACGCGGACGCACAAGGTCCTGTCCTAATAGCACAGTACAAAAATTAGGCAACAATGATGGTTTGAAATGTGAGCAACTGGAATTTTTGTGACATGTTTATATAGCAATGACCGTGAGTATGAGTTGTCAGACTGATGGAAGTCATTGTCGTACATCTCTGCAGGCCTTCCGACTTGAAACATTTCTTTTGAACGACGGAACTAGAAATATGACTGTCAGAGCTACCAGTATCTATTAAAGCTTGTTGAGATACCACATTAACAAACAATTGCACAACTGCACACGATACACACTGAGGAGCGACGGCCACGATAATCGAAGATAACGAATGAGTGTAACTTTCGTGTCCTGCGCTGATCGGCTGACTTTATAATGGTGCACACCGCGTCCCCAACAGGATATTTGAAACGGGGATGTCTGACATAATTGTAGAAGTAACACCGTGGGCTCACTGCTGCAGATATTCCTGACTCAAGCCCAAGGGCTAAGAATCTTTTGACAAATCTGGATTAGAAATTGACTCGGCATTCTGAAATTCATACGAACAAAAAGAAACAGACTGTTAAGAAGCTATCTCGAGGCACCGAGCTTTCTCTTTGACTTCCCCCCAAATCCGGTACTTTTCTTCAAAAAGACACTTTCAACTATCCCTAGACTGCATTTGACCTATGAATGTGTTGCGTACTGTATCCTTCTCGTTTTGTTTAACGGGGACTGACCTGAAAGCGAGATCCTTTGCCATCTACTTGAGGAGCCTTAAGGGACTGATCCAGACTGACCCGTCTCTTGCTTGCATATAGATAACAGATTTCGAGAGCAAACCTCGTTTTGAGGTTTTACCTAATGTTCTTTGAGTATAGTAAGTGTATCATCAAACATTTTGCACTTAGCCACGTATTTGTTGAATGTAGCTGAAATGTAGTTGATAAGAGCATCAAGTTTGTCTGAATTTCTTGACGTAAGTATTGAATATACGAAACCAGTGGTTCTAAATTTTCATGGAGGGTTTATAGCTGGTCTCGTCATCAAAGCGTTCTATACGAAAACTCCTATTAGCTATTCCTCAAGCATCCGTTAACCGAAACCGAGAAGGCTGAAGGCCCAGAATGTAAGCCTTATTCGTGTTACAGTTGCGATGTAGAAGCTGAAACGCGAAAGAATGAGGAAGTAGAAGTTTAAGATATAACCAGTGAGTAGTTCTAAAGATGCACACATCACAGTGATTATATTGCCGAGATGAATAAGCCGAAATGTAATGGATCGGGGACTTTCACAAGTTAGTTTCCCTGACAGAATTATAACTGATGGTCCGAGGTAATATCATCTACTGGAAGTTTCTGTTGGCATGCTGGTGTATAGAGTAGTCGGTAGAAATGGGGTGGAGGACATTTTGATGATGGTCAAAGTAAAGATTTGACAGAACCAATGCCAAACTTACTGATTTGACAAATAACCCCTGGTGGCTTGCCGACGAACTCGGCAGATAACAAGGTGCGGTCCATTGGCAAATATTGCGTAGTGTATTTTCTGTACCAGAGGTCTAGGTGAGTTGATAAAGTGAGTCATTAGTGAAGTGATGTATTGAACGAGTGATTTTAGAGAATGCCTTTCTGACAAATGGTTTTCATTTTCGTTCGTATATGTTTTAACAAGCCACAACTCATGTTTCATAAAGGACTGTTTGAGTATTTGACAGCCTACGATCCACCCACCCCCATATTGTTTTTGGTTTTCAAGTTACCAAGTCAATCTCGGTTTGTGGTTGCGTAATCCGCTTCCTATTTCAAACCTTATTTGTCTCGAATTTCCCTCTCTAGTTTTAACTTATGTTATGGGTGAGTAGTGGGATCTTTGGTTAATATAGACTGAACACTACTCCCATACCAGCAGCTTGCATGTTCAAACAAACTTTCTTCAGCCTCTTTCAAAAAGAAGCACTGAATTCGTGTTCCGCTCCTGTTAGAGTTTAGTTAACATTAGCCGAACAGTTACCGCTCCTCATCTCCAGGCGATGGAGCAGTCTGCACATTATTCACAAACGGATGTGGCTGAGAGTTTTGTATAATAAGTTCGTCATGTCTAATCTCGGGTCGATAGTGCAGTAATCATCGCGGTTGTCCAAGTCCTGACAAAGATACACACAACTCACTAACTCCATCCACTTCAGGTGTTTCTTTCCGAAGATGGTCAGCTATAAATAATGTTCACTTGAGATCATTACCATACTCGGTTTACAAATTGTTTTAGCATTAAACATCCTAGTAATGTGTATCGATGAACTTGGCTTGGCTTTGCCCAGTATACCTCATGATTAGTATTCTCTAATAAGTTACTACTGGTAATTTTAGGCCTCTTCAAAATCTTCGCGTCATTTGCGTAAATTTTTCTAAAAATAATTGAATCACTAGCTTGTAGAAGCCATGTGGTCGTTTTTCATTCCAACGTTTGACACCTTGTGTTTTGTTCTCACATTCTGAGCTCAGTTTGGAGATGACAGTCTGATGTTGAGTGTCTGGTCTGTGTTTGTTGTCCAAATGATTTAACATCCTGGCTTGTTTCAGCATTGTAAGCTAGAATTCAAAGAACACTTATTTTCAGAAGGCGTTGCTGTCAGACTTGATCAGGAGTGGTTATCAATGACGTCTGTGATGCTCGTCTGTGCTTACCCCGGATGACTTTTTATGTCCTCATAATCTGTTTTATCTCTCGATTCTTGTCATCGTTGCATGTAGCACTGATGCCGACAACACTTCAAGTGCTAATCGGCTGTGGAATCAGTAATGAACGCTCTATGCAGCGGATTGTTAATCGAAATTCCTAATAGTCAGTTCAATTAATGGAATGCGATAGTAAAAACTGCAACTGTTATCTCGCTTTTACTTACAATTTGATTGTTTCTTGAAAGGTATTGGTGTCTCATTATTGATTGTTTGATTTGTTACATACGGTTCTGTGAATTAAATATCACCACCGTTGATAATAATACTGATGTTCATTGTTTACAAGATTATCCAATAGACAAGGTAGTTTTATTATGAGCATAATTTGAGTTATTGATTTACAAAACCGACGACGATCAAATGGATCTCTGACGTCTCACCATCATTGTGAAACTTATTTGTTGACATTGTGTGTTGTGTCTGTAGTGAGATTGACACTAACAATTTCTTGCATTCAGAAAAAAAACATGATAATCTGGTATGGAAGCACCTGTTGGTCCTAAAACTGTTTCCATTTGGTCGTTGGCTTACTAATCCAATGTACTCTTGCACACAGTATGCCTTCATACTACCCAATACTTATGAATAGCTAATTATTAAACTGTATACACTTTTCGGATCTGGTATATATTA
Organism: Paragonimus heterotremus; assembly: GCA_013368495.1. NCBI lineage: Eukaryota > Metazoa > Platyhelminthes > Trematoda > Plagiorchiida > Troglotrematidae > Paragonimus > Paragonimus heterotremus. Next base: position 19,880 of record LUCH01017503.1, read on the forward strand.
TTGCGCTCTCTGTGGATGATGGTAGTGTAGGCACTACATCTAAGCCAGATACACACTGTTGTAAACAAAAATAATGGACAGAGTGTTTCGCAATGTCCGACTGGCACCGCTCAAATGTGCACTGGCTGAATACTCATTCAACCAAAGTGAACAAGTCAGTTTGTTGTTGCTTGAATTTAGTTGCCGATCGCCTACATGACATTTCATGAATTTCGATCATTCATCCAGCTACAATTTCTCACTCAACTAACATTTGCTCATCATTGGCTTGTTTGATTAATCGATTTCGGCAAGTTGGCCGACCAAGGGCATACCTCGGATAATCGTTTCGAGTCTGTGGAGTGTACTGATGTAGGGTATAATCTCACATCATGAAATTGAATGGGCTAGTTTGCACATGGAAATTCCAAGCGATTCAGTTGTGGAATGGGTTGATTAGATCTCAGTCCCAGTGTAAGCCCCCACAATACCCATTCTCTAATAAAAACTACCTTCTCGAGATTAGAGGTATTTCTTCGATGATGATGTCTTCTCTCAGAACGGAGAGCATTTCGTACAATGAAATCCAGTCAATATGAGCGCGACTCAATGAGAAAAACAACCTTCTCTTTATAAAACCGTCAAAATAGTCTTCTCATGACTGCTCTTAGTATCTTAATATGCGCTAGTTTCTGCAGCAGAATACATATTCTATCGAGTGATTAGCTCGCAGCTTGTGACGTGTTCAAATTGTTAACCAATGGTGAAAAGTCGTTCGTTAACTTAAGCGGCAATAATATCAGCATGCCGATCGTACCAACAGATAGGGACCGAACTAATCGGCCTTGAGTCCACTGGTATTTGTTGCAGTGCAGCAGTATGACCACATACTTGAACAACTAGTTCCGAGCGTTCAGATTCGTAAACCGAGTCTCTGGTATCATATTCGCACTGACGTTTGTGGGTCATACTGGAAAACATCGTTCAAACTTTTCGGTGATCATTTATCGGATATTGATTTGCTGTGGTTCATTGCACAAATAGCTGATAAGTACGTTTTACACTAGATTCCCTATTGGTTCATAGTTCAGACTATAGTTTACCAGAACACGTAACAGTTGATTTATGTACCTTGATGATGCGCGCTTGAGGTCAGCGCGTAATGCTCCTGAGCTTAGTTCAAGCTGCTTCCGTGCCGTTTCTTCCTGTGGCTACGGTACCTATTTCAAATCCATCAAAATGCCTCCTATATGGCTCAGGCTAATTTCTGAAGTTGGATGGGGTATTTGACGGAAAAAATCTTTTCTGCCTGGTAAAGGCCTTTGTTGGGTAGTTGTGTTTCTGCCTAAGGGAGCACTGTACCCTTTTAATCTACAAGGGTAACTTAATCTTTGGTCAGCATACCATCGATCGTTTCAACTGCAAGGTCGTTCACACCGAATACTGTCCGGCCGGAATGATAGAATACTCAAAATCAACAATACCCCGAGTCACTTTCATCTGTGTACAAGCGTTACTTTGTTCGCACCTTAGTGACGACTCACCTTGTTCTGCCCTATCATTTCACCCTGATCGGCACTCCCGACTGAATGTTTCCTGGGGCCACAAAATCGCGAACGCTTTAGAAAACCTGACAACGGGAGAAAAAACTACGTTGCAGAACCTACCAATAACAACAACAACATGTGAAGTGTGGCCGATGCAGCAAGCTTCGCTAGTGAAGGACCAACACAGTAGGAATGTACGAGAGAGAGAAATCACTGATGTTGTAAACGAACTTCTTTCTGTTTGCATTGCCTGTTTTTCTGTCTACGAAATATGGTGTTGTCAGGTGAGATTTTCAAGGACGTGTAGGCCCAATCAAATATGGATAAACCGAAGGATCGCTGTTATTTAACGGGTCATGTGAGCGATTACTACCAGGAGAGAAGTGTGTGCACTTTCTTGAAAGTGCGATGCGTTAGGTTGAAGCAGTTGACCTACCTTAAGAATTTTGATAGTGAAATAAAAGGACGTATGTCTTGTGATGTCAACTGGTGTAACAGTTCGTACGATCTGAACGTACATGCACGTGTACCTTTATGATAAGGAGCATACACAGAACAAAATAGTTAGATAGAGTCAAGGGACATTGCCATACACGAATTAGTCAAAAAACGAATATCCGGATTAAGTTACTTTAACGATCTGAACGTATGTACAGTTTGTTTACTAATCCGCTCACCAGAACAGCCGCTGTGCCAACACACATGGTAAACACAGAGGTTTCATCAGCTGCAACTGAATTAATATCGAGATCCGTGTTTCTCATACTTGGTCCGTACCAGACGAACGGCGCTGGCGGCCTGTGTCCGATTTTTTTTTATAGCAGTTTATCATACGCTAACTTAAACTGTATATACCCGACCTATTTTCAAAATAGCATTTAACGAAGTTGGTTCCATCATCTTATTCCCACTTACGTTAACTTAGCAATCCATCGAATTTGCAATTGTCAACCTGAGCGAGCACTTGCTATCTTAATTGCCCTGTGTGTAAAAGCAAAACACTAGTCCAGGCATGACTCGGCATGTCTGTCACAGACAGTTTATACCATGCAACCTTGGTGTAACGTCGGCACTCCAATGCATATTGATTTACTCGGCTCTCAATCGTGTGACACCATTTTTGACAGAACTTCCATCCTCCTATTGGCTAACCTATCACCACAACTGATTTGTATCTACCTAACACTGTGCCGCTGGGTTACACGTCTGAATTGATCTGCACGTTGGACGTTGATCGCGCTGTTCAGCTCTCATTTTAGTGGACTAACAACGTGTTCAGTAGGATCTAACTACCAATCAACACGGTCCACAAGCTGGTCACAGAATTTCCCTGACGTGCGCTTGTAATTTAACTAGACGGTACATCGTTTTATGGTTGTATGCGTTTTTTTACCACCGAACTCTGTTTACACGGCCGGATTGCATATGTTCATCTCCTCTTTCTCGGTGCTATTTTCAGTGTACTCCAGTCCATGACCTCCCGCTATCATTCTATTGCTACTCTCCATTAAGAGCTTTCACATCCTCAGTGAATTTTTACTCCGTTCCTGTTCTTTGCATATCACTAATTTTCTCAGGTCATACGAGAGGTCTTCTCGGGAGGCATTAGCAATAACTTAGAGCCATCTGCTCACCCCCCCAATACCACCTCACTACAAACACAACCATCCTCTTCAACGGCAACGACGTCGACTCCAACGGACTACCAGGGAAATACAGATGACTCTTCAGGTGTGTTCGATCCAGAAGCCTATGAGCTCATTCGCCTACCACTCAATCTGCGTGCCCCGGCACAAGCAATTGCCAGCATGTTCCCACAGTTTCCCTTGTCTACCATCGTGGCTGATCTGGCCTCTACAAGAGTCCCTGAGTTGACTGTGGAGAATTTGATTCAGCGCCCTGCACCTTGTACGCCCAGGCGGGAAGTGTCGTGGGTGGGTTTTCACACTTTGCGAAATCGTGGTTTTTGAACACTAAGTACCCTTGATCCAGTTCATCAATAACGATAGAAGACATACGTCGCGAGGTGTTAACATTTCGTATACTCTCTTCAGTCACGGACGTAAAACGTTAGGATATATAGGACGTGGGGATGGCAACAACAGTACAAATAATCAACGATTGGTTGTACATGAAACAAAGACTGTTATCAGTTCCAGGGCGGACAAACTGCTTAAGTCAACAGTTTATATGCACACACAGGACCGGACGGCGAGTATTGAATAACATTGCTTCGGAGGAAGCAAGCAATTTTGGATTCCGATTACGCAAAGCACATCATGTAAACAGGTCACGTTATTGACTCAACTCGTTTCAAGCATTATTGCCTAATCGGAATCCCAAATTGTTTGATTTCTCCGAGGAAATGTTAATCACTGTTCCTCGTCCGGCCCTATGTATGCATAAACTGTTGACTTAAGCAGTTTGTCTGCCCTGGAACTGATAACAGTCTTTATTTCATATAAATCCATTCGTTGATTGTTTCTATTGTTGTTGCCATCCACATGTCCTATATATTCTAATGTTTTACGTTCGTGACTGAAGAGAATAAACGAAATGTTAACATCTCTCGCGACGTATGTCTACCATCGTTATTGGTAAACTAAATCGTTGCTACTAGTAAATATCCCAAACTCTGTTTCTGACCCGTATTTCACATCACGTGCACAGTGAACGTGAGGTGATCGATTACGGGAAACGGATGGTTCGCCTAATGGGCATTTTTACATTCGCACACATAAGAAAGAGTGTGCACGGTTAAAGAATGATTGCAATGCAGAAACAGGTTCTCTTAATTAGAGCTCTTAATTAGGACTAACTACAAATTCTCAATTTAACAACCGTTTGTAAACGCTTCATAGTGGTTTTTTTCATAGTTACGTGACAACTCTGGCTTTAAGGTGTCTATACTAGGTGAACTAGTTACAAGGCATGAAGTGTACAAAACATGAATGGGTACTGCGTGCAGTGTTTTCTCCATTGCAGTAGATTGTGACACAGGTGATAATTAATAGTGTTGAAATCTCGAATTGAACATCAACAATCGCAACTGTCGCATTCCCACAGACCTTCCAGTCGACCCCTTTCGAAAAGAAGCACTAGACTCGAGTTTCGCTCTCATTAAAGCTCGTCAGTAGTGCATACCATCGCCACTGCAGCCGGGACTTGAACCACGGACATGCTGTTCATGAGGCAACCGTGTTTACCACTGCGCCAGTTGCGATTAATTGTAAGTGATGTTCAATTTGAAATTAACCAAACTCCCGACTACTCATCAATGTTGAAATCGTTGTCATCAAGTCAGAAATTCCTTCGCTCGATCACGTACAACCTACTGCGTTAATCCGCTACTCGGAAGTTATATATGTGCGAAGACTAGTAGCAGCGTGGGAATCGATTACCCATGAAATGGGCTTTTTCATTAGTTAATTTCAGTGTTTATTCTTGGTTGCGTCTGCAGCTTGACAACAGAATGTGAGAGAATGAGTACGGGAAGACGTAGAAAATCGAGCCGTACTATATTTACGACGTAGCACTAATGAGAATTGGTTTTCGATTAGTTTTACATTAGGGTACACATCCCCAATTAGATTGGTAAACAGTAATTTGGCAGATTTGACAGTTGTGTGACGGTCAGTCTGTGAATTATCCGGGCCCCAATTGAATCCGAACTAGCGCAGAGACCGCATGCCTTTACATCGCATTTGTTGCACCTGTTGGTCTACTAAGCCACATTGAGAGCCCATAAGTTTCATATTAAAACTGTATTGCACAACCGACACAATTCCGTTTGTAGGTCTAGACTAATTATCCTGATTTAAATTGTCATCCACTATCTTGGCGACGTTTCGTTTTTAATTACATACTTCTGTAAATAAATCCTTTAGAGTATTCATTTACATTACTGATGAGCTCCAGTGAGAGCAAAACTCGAGTATAGTGCTTCTTTTCGAGAAGCTGACTGAAAGGTCTATTTGCGATCAAATGTGATGTTCAACTTGAAATACCCATTTTGACTGAATATTCCACTGGTACAGTACAGTTTCTTTTTTTTGCTATTCGGGGCACAAAAATCGATGTGTTAATTTTATTCGACATTCCGATGGGTCACTGTTGTGAAAATGTGCTTACTTTTATCTTTCCCCGCAGACTCGATTGCGTTGATCCTGTTTTTTTCCTACATTTTTGAACAGTTATTTGTTTTCTGTTGTTCCGTCTCATTGCTGATAAAAGCTGTCTTCACTGGCTTTTTATTCCACTTTAGTGTTGCGTTGTAGAAGGAACGTGCATGAAACTGTGTTAGAAGTTTCCGTACGTTATGTTACCACCTGTTCTATGTACGTCAAAAGGTGTCCGCGTTTCTCCCCTACTTGATGTGTATGCGCTGTCTTCTTATCTGTTGCTTCTTGAGCCATTCAATTACTTCTGGCTTGTCGGGTAATATCCGTTAAAAGGCAAAATTGATAAGGCGCTCCAGAATTTGGAATCCCGTAACATGCAACCGATAGTTCTAGGATAAACGATAACTAGTTTGGCATGCCTTTTGTATGTGCAGGAGAGGAAATTGATCTATCAGCAACTTCGGACCTCGAAATGTGTTGATTTGTTCATATATCGTTGCTAGGATGAATAATTCTATCTAACCAGAGGAAAACCAGTCGACTGGGCAGCTGGAGTTCGATCGGTGATATATGTTGCCTCTGCTCAGTACACATCCTGACGCAGGCTGTCTAGTTTCTGCTTGAACTGCGGACTTATCTAAGTGTTGTTGTTTCGTTGTTGATCATTTACCATCGTGCAAAATCACCGCACGATGTTTTCAGATGGCAATAGTACTGTCACTTCTAACGGTATAACGAAAGTTTGTATCTCTGTTACGGCGATCAAAACATTCGTCCATCTCTCTGGAAAGGTGTGTTCCCAAATTATTGTCCGAATAGTTTAATTGTTTGAGCACGTGTGCTCGGCTTTCATCTTATGCCCTTTCTGTCTGAATGGAGAACCGATAAACACAGCTGCTCCCACTTGACCGCAGTCCTCGTTAACACGCTTTGTGTAATCCACTTCATCACGATCAGGACAATGAAGAAACAAAACGTGGTAACGAAGTTCAGCTGGCGAATCAAAAAAGTGCGAAGAGAACTACGGACTAGCGTGTGTTTTGTAATTTAGTTGTATAAATTTAATGCGAGAGACTAAGTTTGATGATTCACAACAATTGAAGCAAAATTCCACCCAAGGTTACAAGCTGTATGCAAGGTATGTACATTCATACAACATTGTGTATAAACGGAACCGTCGAAACTCCGAGAACTGACATCAGTCATCCTGTATCTACCTCAATGTGAGAGGGAGACATACCGTAAATTGATTGCACGCCGATTGGTTATTCTCCCCCAAATGCAAGCGAACATGGTGACACTTGGTCAAATTGGACATTCGGTAGACAGCAATAGAATGGGCGACAATAAAACTAATGGGCTTCAGAAAATCGAGGAAAGTAGATTGTGTTAGTAATTTAAATGATCTCGTCTGACCTAGAGCGGTATTCCTGTTTGTGACCTTGTACTCACTTGGCAACCACGTGGGTCAAAACATTTTAATTGTGTACTACATTACAACATTGCAGAGCTGCAAATGAGTGACTTCAGGGCATCAAACGGACGGGTACAATGGTTCGAATTCAAATATATCATTTCTAGGTGAGATTTGAGCGATGAATGCGCAAAACCGAATGGATGCAATAATACCGGCATAACGTGTACTAGAGTCGTCTGTACGTGCATGTGCTGTCCCAGATTTTCTCAGCTTAGATTGACCGGCTACACCTACCACACTCTACCAGTCAAAACGCCAAAAACTCATGGATATCATCGTACGAGTAAGGAATGTACATTGGATTTGTTTTGCCGTTCCAGCAGCTCCACTTGATGGCATCCTCTTTCTGGGAATGGTGTGGTGGCATTATTATTGGGGCCCAGCCATACTCAAGTTTCTGTCTATGTCCTAATCTAGTGAAAACCGGAAGACTGATCCATTTGTGTTGACCCGAACTATGTTTATCGCGGTATGTAGGAGCTTTCATTAGTTATTATGCATTCTTGCCGTTTTCCCCAGGAGTGGTTTCTGCAACATTGAATGTCTCCTGTTATTTGTCAACTGGGATCACTTTCAGTGGGCTGTATTTCTTGATATCTAGCTCTTTCGTCCCAATCCGACACTATCCGGTTTGTCAATCTCCGTAGAGCAGCCATTCAAGCTAACCGAGGCTCCGATCAGTAACCCTGTGATGGATATCGTTATTATTGTTCTGTTTCAAACTTTGTTTGACAATAATCTACCGCTCATGTTTTAGCTCCTCCCCCCCCTCAAAGACTGTTAATACTCTAGGAAAGAAAATGGATTTATTGGATCGACTGGAATTGGACGGGTTTGACGGAAGCAATAAAACTCATATACACTTGAATTTGTGATGCAGTGTTAAGTAGGAGTTCAGGAGACGTTTGAAATAAAATGGCAAGAAAGTCAGCAAATCCAAGAGTGCAAAATTACCATCTAATAATGTGAAATGAGAACAGAAACCCAGTGGTATGCTGGCATGTCTGTTACAAGCACACCCAAGCAAATATCAACAAGACAGTTATATAAGTGAGAAGTTAAATGCAGATATAATTTACCAGCGGGCTGTCTGAATTTTCGACTGAATGTCCTAAGAGCGTATGTATTAAGAATGAGTCTGTATTCGTCCGTTGATATTATCATAACAGATTCAGGTCAGGTGTCCCAGGTTGTACGTAATCCTATGCTGAATGATTGTTACTTGCATGCCAAACAGCTTATTTGATATTGCAACTTTAGAGAACTACATCTATGGTATTGATATGTTAAGCTCACGAAAATACTCACTGAGTCATATAAGACAATGATGACGATCAATTGTTTACGATAATTTTTCACCGAATCAATACAATTGTGTATGTTCAACAAAATCAAATCAATATTAAGAAAACTGCGATTGATCCGCATAGTAGGGTGCAAAATTCCAAACAAACGGGTTAAGCCATTCAAACAACGAGTCACTGATAGTTTAGAGATTTGCTCGCAGTTGGGTCACAATAATCAAGGTTAACGATAGTGATGTGACCTTTGGCCACAGCAACTGCAGGGTTTGTACGAACTTCTTTTGAGAACAAAAAACCAAATTGTGTGATCGAATAGCAATCCATTCTGCGGTAGTTTGGGGTGGTCTTCCGGAATTTTGCAAACTATACGAAAGGTGTGCTTTGGGTCAACGCGATAGTCTGTATCGGCAAGATGTGCAACTACTGAGCGATACGTAGATGACATTTCTGCTCTACTGATGTCGGACCAGGATCTAACGGAAATCAGTCGTTCATCACCGTTGTCCGATGTGTTGAAAGTAAACATATTTTGTAGTGAGTGATTGAGTTTGTGAAGGATCCCTTATGGTAAAATTATGACGCCTCCGATATGTTGGAAACTATGACAGTTGACTGCGTTTGAACTAACTGTCTAGATACGACTACACGTTAAATGTTGTAGTCAGTTTGGTTACCCCCTGTTGAATCTCGTTAGTAGAATGACCACTCGTCATCGCCTACGGACGAGAAACGTGAATAGTTAACTCGGTTTGTTAGCGCCAAGTGAGTTGAGTATGATGAGAAAACCTTCACTATGAGGCTTCTGGAATATTCGTTTAACTTATTCATTGTACGGTGTTTGTTTTCCTGGCCATTTAGAAGCAGATCGAGGTTTATTTGATACGATTCTTCCGGGCTGTCTTTCACTCATATGGTGTCATCACAAATTGAGTGTTATAACATGATAGTTACTTTTAGTCCCATAGTACTCTCAGTAGATACTGATACCGTGACTTCCGAGCCTGGGCCGAGTCGCGGTATCAGTGGGATGCTCACTTCATGTATTCCTTACGTGTGCTGAGTTCAATCATGCAACTTGGCAACTCGGTTGTCAGTGTCTGTGCTCCGACAACTGACCATCAATCATAACTAAGATGAATCATGTCAAACGCTTCCGGGATCGGGGAGATCAAAACGACGAATCCCAAAGATGGGCGAACGATTTGAAAGTCTTTAAAGTTTCGTGCAGACTGTCAGAAGCGAGCTCGCTGGAATGTCAGCTGCAACTAAGAATCTGTCTATGTACTCACAAAGAGTCGGGTCATTCGGATTGAACGTTTGAGAGTAATGACAAAAGGTTCCATCTTTGAAGAAAAGCCCGGTCATCCGGTTAGTAACCCACGCATTTCTTCGTTTTAGACAACGAGAGTTACGTACGTGTCACTTGAGCGATCTAGATGATTGGTAGCTATGAATGTAATAATCGGAATCGGAGACTTCGAATAGCCTTGGGATTCTTACTGGAATTTGAACTTTGCGTCTAAGTAATAATAGAACGACCTTGGATTGGTTGCAGAAAACTGTTTTTATCCATAGTACAGGAACACCAGTTTATAGATGTACGTCGATGTTGGTAACTCAATGTCTGTTATCACTTGATATCAACAGTACATGTAGTGTCAAACTGTGATCTGCTTGGCTCAGTACACAACAAGGAATTTGATGAATTTCGGATGGTATAACAGTAAAACTGTTCGTCCAATCACGTTGTTGTATCCTAACACATGGTTTAATTGTTTCGCTGCCGTACTGACTTTTGTGTTGGAGTTTGGATGGTAGTACAATAATGTTAATGAATTACTCTTCTTATCAATGCTTGTGTGGTAACCAGAGCGTGCCCAACTGATGTTCACCTTCTACCAAAACTGATGTGCACTTCTCGGCCGTACACAATGACTATCTGGATCGGGTTTTGCCTCACAAGGTTTTGGTAGTCATGTCACATCCGACCACTTGTTTTAACCGAATCCTGTCATCTTTCACGAACCTCTAACGAGAGTAGCCAGACTTATCGAGACTCAAACGAATAGCTACACAAGTGTTGTTCAGCATAGTTATCTCAGGCTGCTTAGCAATGTTATCGGAAGTCTAGGTGCATCGCTGATGGAATACCCTACGTGTTTTTCCCCACTGCTATCCTTCGGCCTGTTTTATCTACCAATCTAGTATGTAATTCGCGTCAACCGAACAGCCCGTAATAAATGATTAACAACCTCTCATCCTTTGTACGAAATCAGGCATCCAGTTTGTATCCCACTTCATCTGAACCAACCCGTTTGGCGGAAGACCTCTCGACGAAGCGTGTTCCCAAAGAATCAGACGTGGTTTCGTCTTCCACGGCCGACTTCGGTTCAATGCCAAATCAACCGTCAACATCATTCAGTGCTGCTGCATCAGATGAAGACCATTCTCATCTGACCAAGCGTAGCCAGTCATTAAATGACAAAAAATAAAATTCTGTGGTTTAATTGTTTAGCTAGAAAAGTGATACCTAATGCTTTTTCTCAACCCCCTCTTTGATTGTTCTTTTGAATGTGACCCACGGTATCTGACTTATAAGCTAGAGGAAGGAAACTGCCCCCTTGTGAGCACGTTCACTTGATCTCCTTTTATGATGCATCTTTTCCTAGTCGCCATCTGTCATTTCGTTTTAGAGGCTGCTTCTACTGTTTGTGTTGTGTTGCTGCAGTATAAATAACATTTCACTCGTTTCCAAAATATGCTACTGACGCTTTCTCTTCTGCTGTTGTTCCAGTTATGTGTGTCCCTCCCAGCACATTGTTCCTTTGGACTTCTTCAGTCCGTACGATGGACACTTGTTTATTTTTTGCCTCATTTTTGTCCATAACAAAACATATATTACACAATCCATCTTTTTCACGTTTACTTCGATTTGAAGCTCTCAAACTGCCCCCTGTTGTTCAGTTCTATTTCATACGTCTATGCAGCACACAAGCTAGTATGTCTCCTTTACGGTCTGCTAAAATCAAACAACTAACCGATTGGCTTTCTTGGCTGTCAGCATTGAATCTTCTATAAATGCGTTTATTTGATTATCCAATTCTTGCGTATGTCTTTTTCGTTTTTTTTTACGTGAGCTTAAAGCAACTTTCTGAAATCACGAAATATCCGTATTCGTGCCTCGAAATGCCTGGCTTTGCCATTCAGAACCGCTTCGTACGTGTAAGCAAAAGTTGCTGAGCAATGTGTTTCTACTTTCTTCAGGAGCGTATACGAACCTATCCGAATAATCAACATGTGATTGTCCTACGAAGGTACATTCGTTCATTTTGTTACCGGTAACTATGTTCACTAGTCAGGATCTGAAAGCAGCGGATTTGGTCTCTCTCGTTCATTCTCCAGTACTTAACCACGGAGTTCGTACAGGCCAGGGAGAAATAATATATGATTTCCAAGGGATTAGACATTTTATAAAAACTAAAAGGCGCCTCTGGTTTGTGAAGAAGTAATACACTTTCCTCATTTGACCTTCATCGTTACACCTTTAGAAACGGTTAAAGGCGTGGTCTCAGCTTTGATCTCCAAACATAAGTTCAACAGATGTTTTCCAAAATTAAGCATTTATTTTACTAACAAATCGCTGAAGAAAACTAACACACTAAATTGTGGAGGACAGCTCGGCTAATACTACTTATTTCACCCGAAAAAAACAACCGTTAAACGTGGTTTTTCGAGTCAATAAAGTAACTTATTGTTGGTTGATACACATTGGACGTCATTCACGATTGATGGCAGCTTTCGCTTTATCATAGACTTCTTAGCTAACCTCTTCCGAGTTCCCTTTTGTTAAGGTCCGTCAGTAATTCATATTCTTTTTACTGTGATATCTGATAATGGGAAAATTGAGATCAGTTTCCCCTGATGTTTCATTATAATAAACTGTTAAATCAACAGGAGAGTTGGATTGCACATTCTGGATGCCTAATGTTACGCACGGTCTGGGTTGGATATACAAGTGCATCTTACAACGGACTGAGGGGAGAAAAGTGATACTACAATTATGATAATGAACAATTGAGATAGACGCACTTACGACCAGGTATACAAACGCATGTGATGGTGCGGAAACACGTGATAAATTTGTAAAATACCAATTGGACGTTCTGGATTTGTTCACCCGTTACACTCGTAAACCAATTTTGTGCAACGTGGGGACAGCGTTATTTCGGAGTGAAGTAAGGGTTCCACCGATATTCCTGTGAAAGGAGACAATAGGAATAAGCACGAGACAAGGCCCAGTAGGACATATACACGATTTACATGGTCGAAAACCAAAAGGATGCCAACAACACGGCAGCACTCTGGGTTGCAAATTGTCCAGGTAGTTCAGGTGGTAATATATTTAACACCTCGCTGTGATTCGCATAAATAAATATGCTACACTTCATGAGGAGAAGGAATACAGAAAATAAGATCGGATGCGGTTTCACTGCGACAACTTTGGGATTTCTGTAAATCGAGTTAAGGCGATCGTACCCAATAGCATCGACTGACATCGGGTAGAGAATGCTGTCGGGCCACGTGAACTTCAGAAATGAACATACAGTATCGTTTATTTTGAAGAGCTATGTGTACATCTTCGTTCAAGGGAAGAACAAACGGTGACCAACATTAAACAACAGATATGTAAAAAGATGAATGTGAAAAAAAATAAAAGGAAAATAGATGAACGGTCAGTCAGACAAAATCAAAAGCTCTTCAGGGCACAGAAGTGTTATCACAGTTAAGGTTCACGCATCGGGACAGAAAAATGCCCTTCATAGTGAGACAATTGTCAGAGAGGTGGCAACAGTTAACTCCAGGTTTCTCGCATAAATGTGCCGTAGGTTTTTAGGGAGCCTAGAACAGTCAGTAGACAAATCCGTCACTACGTAGAAAGGCAGCCCCAATCGAAGAATAGCGTTACTTGAAGAGGGAAGTATAATACCGCGAAAAGAGTTGATCACAGGTAAATGAGAAACTGAGTTCACATCACAGCCTAAAGTATGAAGGACCGATTGAATAGCGACATTATGAGAGCCGGTCCCGTACTTCACAATCTTGTCCAGACAAATTGGTTTCGGTAATTGTTAGCGGACGCATCTTCTAACGAGTCAGGCAGGACGCGTCACACCACATCGATCAGCCGGCCCAGCTCGGATGGTATGGTCCCACTCAGCCAATCAGATTGCAGGTTTGTCGTCGAACGCCTGTGCGCTATCTGAACAGTGTTTTTCTCGCGTTGCATTCTCACACCCCCTGTAGCGTGATTTGTTCAGATTCCCTGACTGCCATATATGACTGTCTCATTTGATTCGCTTTGTGTCTGTCGACCATCTATTGTAATCGTTTTGTCTTATAAATCTAGAGCTGTGGCCTAAGTTTTGTCTCCCTCGTCCAATAAACGCTGTTGTTTCGTCTCTTCTGATTTCTCGGTTTGGGTCAAACGGCTGAGCGTGTGATCAAGGTGACGATCCAATAGCTGGCGACTTCGAGTACTACACACGGAACCTACGCGGAAAATGGCAATCTCAGTGGAAGAAATGAAACTGATCCTGCAGCAGCAACAAGCACAATTCGATGAGGCTCAACTGAAGTTAATCGAAACACTAACGCGCAACTTATCTTTGATGTCAGCAAATTCAAACGTCAAACCGGGTTCAACGGTGGACGCCATCACAAACAACGTCAATGCATTTGTTTATGATGCCCATGCCCTAGTAACGGTCAACAGAGAATGTGAAAAGTTCAAGTTGAGGACAATGACAGAGGATCAATTCAAGTGTCTAATTTTCGTCTGTGGTCTACAGTCCACCCAAGATGCCGACGTTCGTACCAGAATGTTGAACAAGATTGAACAGGACCCTGACATGACTGGCACCTGTGACAGCAAAGTGCCAACGGTTGATCAGTCTGAAACATGCTGCAGCCATGATTGAACAGTCGGGCTTACTGACAGTCCATACCGTTCCGCAGCGGCCACGCAACTGAAGAACCGAGGAGCAAGGTGAAAATCCCTTATCAAAGCCCCCAACTGCATGCTGACAATGTGGTGACTGGCATTTTGTGCAGTTCTGTCCATTCAAGCAACACAAATGTCAAAAATTCAATCGATTCGGACACAAGGAGACCTGCTGCCGTTCAACTCTGCCATTCAGTAGTCCATCGTCGTTTTCAAGGAACTGTCGGAAGAAACTGAAGAAACGAAGTGCAAGGCTGAATTCCGTTTTGGTAACCTTTAACCCCAGCTTTGCTGCACGCCGAAAATACGTGTCGGTGAAGATTAATGGCAGTCCGGCACGCCTACAGCTAGACACCGGTTCTGACATCACGCTGATTTCGCGACAAACGTGAAAGAGTATTGGCCGTCCGGCGTATGAGAGGATAGAACATTCAGCTCAGGACGCATCTGGAGACAAACTGGCACTGATTGGTGAGTTAGACCGTGATATTGAACGCGGTGATATCCATACAACTGACACAGTCTATCTTACCGAACATTCGAAATTAAATCTTCTGGGCTTGGATTGCATTGGACGTATGAAACTGCTGGATATGCCACTTAACCAGTTGTGCAGACATGTGAAAGTGCAGGCTCCGCAGACAGATGAGAAACCGGATCATTTTCGTCAGAACC
Organism: Paragonimus heterotremus; assembly: GCA_013368495.1. Taxonomy (NCBI): domain Eukaryota; kingdom Metazoa; phylum Platyhelminthes; class Trematoda; order Plagiorchiida; family Troglotrematidae; genus Paragonimus; species Paragonimus heterotremus. The sequence continues at coordinate 34,984 of LUCH01017503.1, forward strand.
TGACAGAGAAGTTGGTAAACAAATTCGCCAATATGTTCCAAGAAAACCTTGGTTAGTGTACCAAAGCGAAAGCAGTATTGAACCTACGTGCAGGTGCCAAACCTGTTTTCCGGTTAAAGAGACCTGTGCCATATGCTGCCCTACCAATTGTGGACGAAGAGTTGGACAGACTTCAAAAATCTGGGGTTATACA
>LUCH01017504.1:0-35157 GCA_013368495.1 Paragonimus heterotremus
TGAAATTTCCAAACTCCTGGCGTGGCTTCGTAGCTCATCTGGTAGAGCGCGTGCCGAGTTGAGGCATATTGCTTGTTTCGCTGGTTCGAATCCAGCCAAAGCCCTGATTTTTCACAGTTGAGTCCCATCTGAACTCATAAACCTGCCGAACTACTTATTACTAATGATATCACTGTGAACGCATAATAGTCAACCTACACGAAGATAATTACAATCAAGAATGAAAGTCCGGAAGCATGAAAATTTGTAGCAATGTTTGTAACAGCTCGCACACTAATCTAAAAGGCCAAACTGGAATATTTCTTTGATTTGGGTAAATTTCGTTTGTCAGTCACCCGAGAAGTCGTTTGACATTTGTGTGGTACAATGTACTAGCGTTTTTGAAGTGCTGAATCAAACGGAGCCTAAATTAGTCTAGTTTATTAGGCATTTGGTTTGCGATTACACGTTTGTTGTACTTTCAGGTACTTGTCGCAAAACTGGTTGTTACCAACCTATGTTTTCATTCAGTGCAATAAACATTGATTACCATCCAACTGCATTTTTCCACAAATTATTCTGAATGAATGTATGCATACAGTCTTAAATAAATGAGCCGCCGTTTTATTTTTTCTTTTGAACAGTTATAAACAAACCAAATTGCAAACCGTGTACCAGTTGATGAAACCAACTGAATAAACATGTCTTCCCGTGAGTCAAGTCTTCCTGATTGGTCCATCAAACGTTTATATATATATATGTGTATATATATATGTTGAGGATGTGATTTATCTTTCAGCTCAATGTTATTTTCACCCAGGCCATAACTGATTTTGTCAAGAAAGCAAGTACAAAAATGGCGACAATTTTTGTGCTGACAATCACCCTTTACTGCTATCTACAGTGTTTTCTTTTTTTGCATCCAAACATTACTTAATGAATGTCACTATCTATATCCTGAGGTGACCGCTACTTTTTGTAAGAGCAAACACAACTGAAAATTACTTAGCGATAAGTAGCAACTGTGCCATAATTGAAGTGACAACCCGTTCCCCACTGTGTTAAATTTCCTCTAAATTATATATCGTGATAAAGGACATTATGAGACTATAATCTCTTAAACAAAAAATACAAAACTACTTCAAAAGCCTTGTTAGGTTCATGCGGTCAAACAAACTACACGGGCGGGATGAACTACTGTTTATTCAAACAGAGGTATCAGGTTAACAAAGAAATATATGTCGGGATTACGTTTATACTTGATAAAAGTGTGAAGTCGGAAAATTCTTCATGAAACTATGAAATTCGGAAGTATTTTTATTTAAAGAGATAGAAGGTCATCGGTGGATTTTAGCCTGTTTCATCTAAAAGTCCAAATGAACGAATTATATTGAATTAGAGGTGTAGTACTTTGGCCACACATTAATTAATGCGAAGTTTATTGCAAGTGAATGCACATTCAATCGTGGCTGGTAAAGCTCTTATAGCATCCGTCTTATTTGCTACGAATAATGGAGTACCGGGTCAAGCAACATCAACCAAAGTGGTTGTGACTACCAGGGAGTCAGCCAAACGATAACTTTGAGTCAGTCAATCGAAATTCGGCTTCATCGACCGCTGTGATTTGGAACAGATAATACACAGCCGAAGTATTTTCATCGTTCTCTGTGATCTCAACTTACAACCGGGTAAGTGTGACCAAATTTACTGAAGCCTTGTCAATATGTCGTAACAAGCTTCCTATACGTGTCCAGAAAGAGGTAACCATTATAGTACTCCTGCCTTGGTTTTCCTAAACAGTTTCATATTAATCTCACGAAGCCAGAGGGGACCATTTTGTTAATTTCACTTAAAAATTGTACAGAGTGAAGTCATCTGGCTACTTGTTGTTCCCCTGTGCTATTCAGATTGATGAAGAAGACACGTTTTTTCACAATGAATGTTGTCAGATTAGCCTTCTGGAAATGAGCCAGTTGACAGAAGGTAAAAGATTGAAATCCATTATGCACCTCTTCATATATATATATATACATATAGACTATCTGTTGCGTCTCTCTTACTCCTGACCGACTGTTGCAACAATAACACGAACTGATAGCAAGGGAACAAGGCCACAACAAATCCATCCTCGCTAAGTCGACGCCATTGCTAGTTCTAGGTCACATTCTCCTCGTGTACTATGTTATCCGCATGTCCAACTTAAAATCCGTTGTCACAAGTGAAAATAGGCCAAGTAAACGAAGTCAACAATTGTTATGTGTTCGAAGGATGGAGACCTCAGTCACCTGCTTTCTTCCTCCGTTTATCAGTAATCCAGATTTCGTCCAAATTGAAGACTGTTAACATAGGCCTTTGTTTCATACATAAAGCCGAAAGTTTCTCAGAAAGGGATTACGAATAGAGAAGGTAACTGCCTGACCGATGAGATAGTCCACCATCGTTCACTAGGACAGGTATGATCATTCCAACATACACATGCAAAATGGTATCCAAGTACTAAATCGTGGCAGCACTGTGTGGCTAGTGTGTGTACAAAGTGCACCTTAGGTACATCAACGTCCTCCACATGCAGCTTAATGTCATGTTGACAAAGAAAATCCTGATAACTCTTTCCCAATGCTTAGACTTCCCATGGTGCCAGGCTATGTACATTCCTTTGCTGTCAAATCTAATCCCGCTTCCCCATACCCTTTCTTCAGGAGGGCCTTGCATCTACAGTGCCTGAGGAAAATTCCACGTTTAAAAATATCCGCGAGTTATATGGATCATTTAAGTCGCTGTCCTTGAAGCGCATCTGTCTTCTATGCTACTGGGTAGTCGGGTGGCTTACTTATACAATGACATATGTAACTGTCATCTTCCAAAAACGTACGACTCTGTGGTCGCTATACAGCAGCTTTTTGTGGAACCATAACGCTTTTCGGCACTTAACACACGAACTGCTTGCCATTTTTGGTTGTGGTCTGTCAGCAACGCCGTTGCACAGAACCAAAAGTGTACTGAAAAAAGGAGACGTGGTCTGATCTTACAGAGCTTGTACTGCAGTGGTATTGCAGAGGACGACCGCATGTGGAATGGTTATTTTACAAATACATAAGGATTCAATCCTGCCAGTCCTATCCAAAGTTACCGATAATACGAGCAATGCCGTGTTCACGACTTTCACATGTAAGCAGCAAAATAAATGCAACTTTAAACGTCACAGAAAATGTGGACAAATGAAAATCGTCGAATAGAACGTATCCTGTTAAGTGGTCTGTTCAAAGAAGGCCTTTTAATATTGGAAGTTGCAAAAAATGTGCATTGGATGAGCAGTTGTTTAACACTATTCAGTTTGACCCACTATATCTGGGCATTCAGTTGGTAGTCATATTGATTAATTGTATTCACCCCTAAGCTGAAGATGTGGATAAATGCGCCGCTAAAACGGCATCCCAAGTTGTAAATATCCTCTGTTTTCTTAGTGTGTTAATGATTTGACCCTTATTAAACTGTTGACTATGAAACAAAACTTCCCTACTCACTAAGTTTTGTTCGCGATGAACAGTATGGTTAGCAATTTCTATAATGGTCCTGTTCCTCTACATACATTACGTATGCAGTCAATGTCACTGTTTAGATGTAAACGTCCATTTTTCAAACAACAGATTTCCTTATTTGAGTGCGGATCAGTAGACATCAGCTTACTGGGTGATGTTCTAAATATCAGTTCTCACTTCCCAGAACACGATCTCTTGCATTTCTACTACACTGAATGGAAGCAACTCAGCTATTAAGCAGTAAGGTAACTGACAAGGTTTGTAACCATCTTTCTGATTGTTACTGTTTTGGGATCGATTGGGTGACTTGGGCAAAATTCATAAGCTAGCGTGGATAAGCGTTTACGTGTGGTAATTCGGTGGAGCATGAGGTGAACAGAATCGTGCTTCATCTAATACAGTTGACCAACGAGAACGCTGAATAAAGTTTGAACTTCTGTCCTGTGATGAGTAGGTCTAACACGAGCAGAAATCTAGTCTATCTTTTAGTTTTGCAAGCAATAGGCTGTAAATTCTACCTGAATGCAATATTTTTAGCTTAAACCCTTTTGCTATGCTACATGTGATGTTACGATTTGAAAATATCTGCTATAATTTTAACATTGTTATTATATACTCACATCTCGATTAATATAGATGCTGAATTTGAAAATAGTGAGACATGTAATTTCTGAACATAATTTTCGACGAAAATCGAAGGTAAAAACCAAAGGTAGCTTATTGCATTATTGTGTTTAACAATTGAGGGACTTCCAATGGAATGGATCGCTTTCGTAAGTGAACATAAAATGAACCAGATTTGTCAGTTTAACAGTAGGCTACACATGTTGGAAAGATATTTCGGCTCCATTTCCGTAGGAAAAATTAAGATGGCGAGTTGATTGTGACGAGACAACGCAGTCTAATATTACAACTTGTTCTCAGAGGTTATTTAAATTTACTGATTGACTGTAATCTCAAGTGTTGCCGAGTGTTGGGCTATTCACCTATGTTAAAATATGTGAAACTTGAAAAGTTTATGCTCGAACTTTCATATGCACGAATTTAAGTTTGTGATGTTAAACATTGGATTCACTTCATGAAAAAACTGAAATTTTGCAGGTTTTCCCATTACAGTACATCCTTTTGAACTGATTATTTGCTTGCAAACATCCTACGTTCGAGTATAGCTTTTGTTTTGACTCTGCTTTTTCAGTCGTCGTCAGACACTACTTATGCTGTAAGTTTACACGGAATAGGGGCAAATCGTGTTGACAGTGTATAGTACATGGATGTAATTGTCAATATCCTGTTATATTAAAATGTTGTCTGGATTAGATAGTGATGTCCACAGTTGTGTTTGTCGGAATAGGGGTTAAAGACAAGGACGGAGACAGATGTTTAGTTCAGTGAATAGTCGCAGAATAAAACTAACTAGACATCACATAAAAACGAAGACCTCGATCTGAAATTAGTGATTGAGACTAAAAGACGACTGGAAAATTGTATGATACGACATAAAATCTTTCCGTTAAACTTTTGATCTTTCAGTATACCTAAAGTTGAACGCTCACTAAAATTTTTATCAGTCGTAAGAATACACGAATCTTACTGAGAACGTTCGTTATAGAGTTAACAGTCCGTGAGAGCCAAACGACATGAAGGATAATTAATTAGATTCCACATTATCGACTGGACGACACAAAACTGGAACACCAACCACGAGGTGAACACAAATGTTGATACCACCAAATCACGCAATTCCCAGCAAAATAACCTTGTTAGTTTGTACCGCAACTGTACTCTTTGCGCGCAACCAGTTATAGGAAATAAATTATGCAAACGCAAACACTCATCTTCCACTAATATATGAGGCTTAGTAGTTCTGTGAACATCATACATTTTACCGGCAAACGCTCGAGTTTTCTGCTAATTGATGTACTGGTTGTACTAAGAAGTCTTTACAATTATTTGCTACAAACCTCAAAATAATTTTGTACATAACACTATATAATTATAAAATCTGTGTAAATTATTCTATTTATTTACGTTACAATTAACTACTGGCAAGTGGTAAAATGGTTAAATCTGAGCACGGAGTCGTTTAATCGCTAGCAGTTTGTTCAAACTGATTTACTGTAATGACATGTTAGTAAGATGGTTGTTTATTTTCTTTTGAACTTATCAGTCGGCATTTTTAGATCATCTTCTTTGCAAATGTTACCCCCAGGGATCCGTAAAACATCATCTGTAGAACGTATAAATTCCGTCGTCCCCTACCATGTGGGTTTCAGCAAAATGTGACGTTGAGATTTTAAGTTTTTCTGCACTTATAATGGGATTTTGAAGGGCGTGCAATGGAGATACAAATAACATCTTGTATAACTTACATGTGTAAAGTGGAAGGCGAATTATCCTTGATTATAGAGCACCGTCAGTGTCCTAACCGGTTTTGTAACTTGGTTTATACCCGTTGAAACCAAATTAACGTGGATGTGTACGAGCCGTATAAACAAAAAAAGCTCGTGCATAGATTTGTCAAGATCGAAAACTGCAACATATTTAAGTAGTATATGTGGTTGCTTGTGTGAATGATTTAGAAGGTTGAAATATAAATTTGTGATACGAGTTGTTTGCAGCGTTTGGGCTGACTGCTCGAGGTTTCATTAGTTCACTTCATCATAGACGCGACTACTTCATTCAACAGTGTAAACAAACACTGTTATACCGTAACTCCTAAAAAGCTTTACTTGCATTGCAGTCTGCTCAAATGATGCTCCTTCCTGACAGAAATGCCACGTGAATATTAAATCGAGAGATAGAAGTTAGAAATCAAAATATAACGAAAAAGCTTGTTTTTCGCGTGTCATTTATAACTCGTATATGACAAGGTATATGTGAAAATAATTGTCAACTATTTGTGTTGTATTTAGCGTAAAGATGACATGCGGAAAACGAGTTTGCTCGCCACGTTTTCACTTCCGATTAGATCTCTGGGTTTAGCTGAATAGTTACGAATTAACTGCGGTAAAGACATTCCTAAAGAAATCTGACTGCGAATGGGGGCACTGAACTGATTGTTACCTACTCTGGACAGTAGACTTTCTCAATAAGCCATAGTAGAAAAACGAAGAAATACAAACCATATGATAATATTCTGACTCACCTCACACATTCTGATGACGTAAACTTGTATACTCGCTTTCAGGCATGAAATAATGTTCCACAAGGGATATTTCGCGAATGGAAAGACTATCTAGACAAACGAAAAGAAGTTAATTTGCCGAAACTATTCATGCCATCGAAGTTTTCGATTGCTTGCCGTTATCCCGCTTACAGGTGACTTTGTGTGTTACCTGGCAGCAAAACTTCTATGACACACACACCGTAACTCAATCCAATCGAACGTTATTAATCCCACTGGAATACACCCGACTGTGACATAAGGTATTTCGAAATACTTTTTAATGATTTCCATTGTAACGGGAGAAGTTCTCAAATTTTCTTCAGATTTAAAACATGTGCATTGTGACCGCATATGAACAAGCTATTTTTAGGCGCCATACAGATTCACAGAACGAAAGCCATGGGCAAAGTTAACGAAACGACACACAGCAACAGGCCTGAAAAAATAAACAACACATCAGGTTATTGTTCATTATCTTAGCACAGTCGTGGGAAAAACTATTATTTAAACGACTGGTAGCCATAGTAACTACAAGAATTTTGTGACGTTCTGCTCTGTTCATTTTAGATGAAGCCCGGTTTTGTTCATCTGGTTTGCTCCAGAAGCACCATCTCAGTCCCCATCTCACCGACCAAATTGCAGTCAGTATTTGTGGTACGCAAACAGAACATCGGGTCAGAACTTTGAGGTTTTGTTTTTTGTTGTCAGCGGGACAGTTTCAAAACAGACAGTTCATTCCACCTGTCTCTGGTTGAGCTCTTTACAACCGAAGCGATATTCTTGCGGCGTGAACATATTTCAAAGTCGCTGTGCTACATACTTATGCAAATGACACTTCAGTCTTCAGTAAACGCAGTGATTGCTAACCAACTACTCTTTGATTTGAATTACACTCGTTACAACTTAAATTTTACCATGCTAAGAAGAGGAGGATGACATTTTTGCGTTCATCTCTCTACTAGATATTCGTGGACTAATTAGCAAGGTAGAGAGCTGTATATATGGAAAAAAATATTGTAAACAGAATGGAACATGCGTTTTTCAAACTTTATTTTGGTGTAATTTTAATTAGGTATGAAAAAACGCCGTTTCGTAGAGGTTAAAGTTTATATGAAGAAGAGACGAGATCACCAGAGATAACCAGCTTATTCTAGGCCAGAAGATATCCGTGCAATCCGTAACAAGAAGGAACGGCATTATTTTGCTAGGATTTCAGTTAATAAGTGTACTTAAGAGAACATCAGCTTCCAGGTGAATATGAATCAACGATTTTGGAAGCAGTTTCGGCAGTCTTCTTACTGAAGGTTTGTGATGATGAAATAATCGATGCAGCGAAATACAGTAATTTCCTGTCTTTTTGATCATAAATTACCTGTTCACGTTTGTCATTCCTAGCCGTTTCAACAAATACTTGTGCGGCTGCTAAATAAAAAATACTGAGACGGGGACGAAGAGTTAAGTTAAGTTAACGAAACAGCATGTGAGACAATAGTTGGAATCGCACCTTGATCGCCATATCTTTGTACTGTTTGTATTATGTTTTTTTCGTGTTGAAAACAGCTGTTTTGACTATATGGATACTTTATCAACCGTTTGTTCATTGTTGTTCTGTTGCCCCTTGCTTCCTCTACTTAAAGTGTGGATGAATATGTTATCGTTCTGGTTGTGCAAGCCACTGTGGTCAGTATGATTTAAAATGTGTATCAGTGGCAGACTCCGGAGATACGGTATAATGTCTGACAGACAGAGCTGTCATTCTGTGCTTTTTCGAATGTCATGGACATAGTTCAGAGCATTTGATTGCGTCTTGACTGCTTCCACCCCAACTGAGATCGTCTCAGCTTAAAAATTATTAGGGTGCATCGATGCTGTGTACCATCATAGATGACATCTATTAAAGTGCCTGGAGTTTACAAGGGCGAGGAGAGAAAAACAGAACAAAGTTACTGTTTTAACACGAAGTTGCATGAACAAACATCTGGTTTAATTTTATTCAGACCGATTAAGGCTGAGTTATTAAACGCCGCATAGCCCGAGTGATATGGTTACGAGATGCAGGACTAATGAGTTACGTAAAATTTAATCAGCGTGCAAGAAACTCTGGAACCCACAGTTTGATTATACTTCTGTGAAAACATTTGAGTATCCTTGTATTTAATTGAGGAGATAATTTTGAAGCACTCGACTGGAAGGCACAACTCAGACATTACCCGAAAACACTTCCGAGTTAACTACAAACGGAGTAGCTTTTGTAAGATAAATCTCCCATAGTTGTCATGGGAATCAAGTTGCCTAAAGTGATTACCTTCCAAATAATTATCAGGCAACCTAAAGTTCGGTGCTGGAATCCCATGGGATATCCAAGTCTAACATAAAAATGGATTTTTCGGGAAAACATTTCGATAACATGAGCGGTTTGGCAAAAGAAGTACTGGGTTTTTGGGCAAACACGGTTGCTAACCAGCCTTAAGAAAAACAACTAGAATTTGTGAAGGGTAGGACAAAAACTGTCGAAGTAAAAAACCGTTGCAGGCCTCAATGAATCAATATTTTTCATATCTAGTGGAAGCCCATATCAAGTTTTTCAGTCTCCTGCCAATAATCGATACGACAGTAAATCGGAACGATTCGTGACAATTGCACATACTGGGATGTTCTGCTTACTTGGGTTTATCAGTAGTTCGTTTAGAAAATCTTCAGATACCAGAAAGGTGGAAGGACAGACGTCTAGCAAATAAACTTCGGTACGTATGATTTTACCGTTTAATTAAAAGAAAGATGCGAAAAGAGCCCGAAATAATGGTGTTCCGTGGTATCCGAATGTACGGTGTCCTCTGGTTGATTCCCTTACTTGATCACATTTAGTGTCCCATCACGGTCCTGAAGGGTGGTACGGAAATTCGTTGCTAACAAATCCGTGTCTTATAGAGGATTCAATTTGAAAAACCCGGACCTCAGGAAGGTTCCAATCAACGACAGAAACAGTATACCAAAACTCTACAGGCGTTCACCCAAATGAGCAACGAAGTCACGCTCGGAGTAAAGCTATTTCACACTTGAGTTCTGCAACACAGCTGTCTCACCACCTCACATGGAACCCACAAAATGATCTAGGGGATCGACTGTTCTGTCAGGAATTCTCAAGCAGTTCACACTGGAATCCACCAACTCCACTAGTGATCAGTGAAACTGCATTACAATTCGGTTTGCTATTCTCGTCTATACTTCGCACCTAAACAAAGCCCAGAGTTTCTGCAAATGAGTCTCTTCTAAACTACTAAACCTGCTAAGCTATTCGGTAGAAGTGGTTTTTCTATTTCTTCCGTTCTTGTAACTTGTTATGTGGAGTACTAACAACAAAGTAGTTGGAAGTTACTCTATTTAATTAGTTAATAGTATCAAAAAGACACCAATAGTTCAATGTGAATATATTGGTTTTCGATTATTTTGAAATTCTTATTCTGTTAGTGTACGTAACAACATGAAGAATATTAGTTCTTGTTCATTCATCACTCGACCAATGCAAGTATGAGAAATATTAAAGGAAACCCACACACAAAAGGCATCGTCTAGTGTTTCATGTCCTAAGTAATTTATCTCCGTGGACTGTCTCCGTGCGCAGAAAGTGTCAACCACTCGGTGCCATTGGAGTTGTAAGGCCTGGATGAACTCCGCTTAAAAAGGCACTGGGTCACACAATCCTACAGCGATCGCATCGGTCTAAGCCAAAATTTATCGGTTGATTTTCTCGGCGTGTTTCATAGGAAAGTTTTATACGAACCAAAATGTAATAGACACTTTTGCAATGATAACTGCCTCCGGAACTCCGTTTCTGATCGAAGCAGAAGATGCACCTTACTTGAGCCGAACAAACAAGTGCTTGCTAAACAGAGATGTAGTGACTTCTGGTTAATTCGTCACATGCAGGGAACGCCAAACTGACGTACCATAAGATTAAAGAATTTTCTGTGGCAGTTCGCTATGACGCCTGTCAGAACTGATAAAGCGGTGAAGTACGGTAAATGACGAGTTTAATAATAGGCCACTTAGCCAAAGCTAACTGTATTATCATATCGCATTGGTGCTGATAACTACTTGACTTATTTAAGGTGAATGTGAGCACGACTGTGCGTACAACGAAAGGCAGACAATGAGTATTGAGCTGATAATCTAGTTGTGAGTTAGAACCCGTGGTTTCAGGTTATGGACAGCGGTCGTCTAATTATTCAAGCAAACGTAAATAACAAACCAATACAGTTTCTTGTTATATTCTTTTCACCGTATCTGTGTTTGATAGAACGCCCTCTTTTAATTCAATCAATCCTCAGAGTGTTTGCTGATCAACCCGAAACAGGTTGAATAACTCGTTTACACAGCGTGTTGGTTACAGTACGAAATACTTTGTACTATTAATCCACAGCCAGGAACATTACTTTATAATCAAGTGTTTTTCTGAAGTTTCTTCCGTCCATTTTAGAGTATTATGGTCTAACCGCCTTCGTTTATTACAGTGATACAACCAACATTTCTAAAAATGAAATAACTATCGGCTGTCAACAAGTGCGTTGATTCCACATGTGTTGATTGGCTCCATAATGCTATCGAAACTATAACCCCGTAGTTTATCATACCTGTTCAGCATGTTAGACAAAAGTGTTCCTCTGCCAGACACGGCGAAAATGCGTTTATTGATGAAAGGAGGACAGAAGGTATGAAGAAAGCATGGAATTATGCGGTCAACTCAATATGGTGAGAGTACGGTTGAGGGTGTTCTGTAAAACCTTGCCTTAGACATGAAGGCCACCCGACGTATTACCATTTCTCTGGTTTGTTGTGTAAACTTAACAGATTAGCTGTTTGTTCCTTAAATTTTATTGTTTACTAGTTAATATGCTTTTATAGCAGAAATGTGCAAAAAGATAAACGAAAAAAGAAGAACAAAACCACATGTTGTTTGTTTTGGAAAAATGCCAACGAAACCTGTGAATACCACCTGGAAAACAAAAACACGCCGAGTCTTTGTTTCAAGTGGCCAGCCGCTAAGGTGGACTGTTCCGTTGTCGATCAACAGCATGTAACATAGAGTAGTCTTGAATTGCATGGATATTATGTGTACAATAAACATAGAGTTTGCATCCGGTTCAAATGTAGAAGTTAGAGGAATACATCTGAGAATTATTTGAACTCCGCACATTTGATTTAAACAACATAATGGAATGAAAGATAAAATCATTTTTTTTAGTAAAAAAATATGCTGGTGTTGAAAATAAAACCTTGCTGTTACCACGATAAGCATGATAAGCCAGAACAAATTTGATCCGCTGCTCGATGACTACACGTATCTCATAAAAAAGCAGACGACTCTGAATGTGCCCCTATCGCACATAAGTTACTTGACATCGCCTCAAACCCAGACAGCGCACGTCCGCACATAATGAGAAATCTACAGGTGTTAGAACTGATAAGCATCACTACGTTTACGGAGAAAGTAGAATCATTGTTCACCGGTTATTTTCAGGAAAAGAAAGCATAGTTGTATGATTAGTAGTGTGTATCAAAAACATTTCATTAGTCAAACCCTCAGTGGATACTGTGGTGATTAGATATACTTTCAAAACTCTATTTATCTTGGGGGTAACATTAACGACATTTTCCACCAGCTTGTTCAGATTGCTGTAATTTTGTTCTCCATTAGTTGCGCGTTATGTCTACATGTAACTTCCAACATTTTCAAAGTTGATTAGCTATTTTCTCTGATCCCAGTGAGCGTTTTTGAGCTGTCACTGCAACCCCAGTAGTTCACACGTCTAGGCAAAAATAACTACAGATGGTACTTTTGTTAGCTTACAGGAAAAAACAATAAAAATAATCTGAAAAGGTCTTAAGTGCAGGTGCTTTTGCTGCACCAGTTTCTAACTCGTTGACCATATTAACTACACACCAGTGTACAATTTACAACAGCACGCTCGGTCCAGAAATAAAACGACATGGCTTTTTTCATCGATTCGTTGTTGTTTCACAAACGAATACTTGCCTTTTGGTCCCAAATGCTTTGATACTTTTCCCTGGGCCTTTCATCCCTAGATGCTCCAAGTTTCACAGGAGTTCACCGGTTTGTTATATCTCCTTCTGAATGGACACTATATCTCTATCACCCCATACGATCAACCAATCAGTGTGCATAAATTTCGAGAAAAAGATCGTGCTTTCGTTTCAAACGACGTAAACTCCCGAACAGAATAAGGTCCATCATTCACAGCACCGCTTCTAACATATCCCATCACTCTATATTAACAATAGTGACGTCAAACTTTCGTGAACTAAATGCATCTAGAACAAACTTCTGCCACCGTAGCTTATAAAAGGCATCTCAGTCCATCCGGTTGAACAGAGCGTAATATGCGAGAACTTCATTACCATCACCGTCCAACGTGAGAATATTTATGCGCTCACTGAATTCACCAACCCAGGAAATCTTCAACTTAATCTTCTATAACGAAATTGTGATTCAGCATTCTACCTGCCGCATTTTATTCGATCTCAAAATGATCCTGTCCGACGGTCAGTATATTAGGCTTGATGGAATTGCAATAGATCGGGTGAACTGGAGAGTGTCTGGTCGAACAATATTCAGTGAAGGTTGTGTAATCGATCTGTGAAGAGAAGTAAGTAGTAACCTCAACAACTCATCCTGTTCATCTTAGATGCTTCGAGCTTGATTCAGTGCACGTGCAAAAGTACGACGAGTTGCGTCTAATAGTCCGATTTTGCCACATGTCTGAACCTAACTGTATCTGGTATGTATTCATCCACAAAATGAGCAGAATTTGTTTACCGGATATGAACTAACTCTGCCTGTTCAGAAAACTATTTCGCTAAATGTATTTTTTTTATCTCACAACATCCATCTTCGGTTACGCTGGTGAGTTTAAGTGCTCATAGTTACAAACACAAAGTTCCGTTTGTCAAGCTCATCAGAGTGGCTAATAGACAGATGTTGCGAGGTGAAATGTGATCATTCCAAGTACACTCACGGTGTGTCGCTTCTTTTTTAAAAATAAAAACTTTCATCGGATGTACGAAAAAGAATGGGCTTCGGACAAAATCAAAACCAGTTGTAGCTGGTGCTCGTTAATTTGAACTAATATCAGAGGTGTATGAACCACGTGTAGTTACAACCTCATTCCAACCAATAGAAAAGACGAGAATAAAGTAGTCGGTTGGCTGATATTACAATACTTGTGTCCGGACAAATTTCATTGCATCCTTACAAATGCATACAAGCGACCAATTATACATCAGTCGGAGAACTCGAAAGATATAGCAAGAGAAACTAAACGTCTCTGTTCACAATTACCGTCATTCTGTGGTTATAGCAAACTTATAATCAGTTGTCTCTCAATTCACAACACAAATTTGAACTTCCTGTTTACAACCATTTCGGCAAAGCGTACCGTTCAGTTATTTGACATTGGGTGCATGAAGCATAATGCTGTTGTGGGATCGCAGTCGTTTTGCGTCACTAAAACATGACGTGCAATGGATGACGCCTGTTCGTTGTTTCTGTGCCTGGTTTTGATGTCATGTGTTCGCGTGACCGTTTTTTTGACCTACTTCGAGATGTGTTCCACGATTCGGGTTGGTAACTGACGTACAGTTATGCCTAGGTATGGTAATTTTCATCAACAATGGTATTAAGAAATGATGTTGGACATGGTTGACACAAGGTTATTTTGTATAGGGCGTTGAAATCCGGAATGTGTTTTGAACAGGGTTATTTGAAAAACGGCAGTTTATGCTCCCGCAATAGAAATAACTAGACCACTGGGAACTTGCTGGCCTACATCATTGCTCTTGAACAGAAAACGAAGGAATAGAGGTTTCTTGAACACTGTCAGGTTGACTTCCTGCATAAACGGGCCCTCTGAATATTGCAATAAATGGTTCAGGGTAACAGTTTGGTTGAAGGGTGTTCTCTAACAAAGCCGCCTCTAGCCTGATCAGTTCATTCTCCGTAGAAATTTTTGTGACTGACCGTTTCAAGCTGTTTGCCTACAGTAACTCAAATACGGCAACAACCAACGAAATGACACAACAACACATAACGGTTTGAAAAGATAGTTCACGCAAAACAGTGTTTTTAAGAACGAAAGTTTTCCTACATGGTCTGAATGTTTTACGCAGAACCAAGTAAGTCGGCGTTATTTGCGCATTCAACATCGAGCGGCCTACTGCCTAGTGGAACATCGACACCGAGATCGTTGGAAATTCAGTTCGTTCCTTCCATTTGGTGATCTGTCCAGTGGGTGGAGAAGATGATCGAAGTTGAACTACCCCAGGTGTCATTAAACACGGAAACGCATTAGAATATCTAAATATAAATTAAAACCATATATTTATAGCGGGCTATCATTGATTTCACTAAACTGGTAGATTTTAGTAGAACGTCTACACAGTCAAAGTAATCTCAAGTTCATGTCATATAGTAAAAACAAAAGCAGATTTAAAGTCGAAAACAGCACGACTGTAAGCTGAAAAAGCTGTAGCGTTGTTGAAAATTATCTCACCTATGACGTGGGTAAAACAGCATTCAATCAACATTGATCAGATTGAACACACTTTGGCATATGTACCCACCAGTGAAACTAGTTCTGTGTAAGGCTAAACTGGAATCGGATAGGACGGAGTAAACCTGTCATTCTCCCACTGACAGGATTATTTTAACTTTGCTCCAGACGCCAACTACAAAAAGATAGGACCGTGTTAATCTGTGTTGAAAACGGACACACACTAAAACCACCTCCCGTCATAACATGAATTACCGAAACGTACACGACTAATTCCACATATCAATTGAACGTGCTATGTGGGAACACACACCCAAACATTCACTCTCCAGTTTGACAGGTAAATTGCCTATCTGCTCCAACAGCCTGGTGCGAACATCGTATTGAGCGTTGAAAAGTCGAAGCAATCAGATTAGCCGAGTCAGAACTTTGTTTAAGTTAAATGTCGGTGACGGTCCGTTTCATGTGGTGTATTATCTGAATGCGTGACAGATATGTTTCTTCGATCAACAGTTGTGGTTGTCCAGCTGAACCGATCGATGCGAGTAATCCCGTGCATGTTTAAGTTGTCAGTTAAATGGGTTCGAGATTGGATGGAACAAACGGGCTAGCAACTAGGTGGAAAACGGTCGAGCTAGAGTAAGTGAGTGAATGTTACGTTTTCGAAAATTTTATCATGTTGAATTTAGGGAAGCCATATATTAGGGATATTAGTGCAACTGAATCCATACCGTTTGCATGTGCGCGTCATATCATTTTGCCACATGTTTGTGTTGAGTGAAGTACGACAACAGAAGATAGCCACATTTTCAACGAGACCTACTGACAGAAGTTTGCCGGCGACCAGGTGTGTTTCAAGTCGTTCGGAGTAATTCAGAAAATAGCAAACTCCCCAGACGAGGGAAAAACTAGAAGACATAGTAGCTGCTTAAATCTTTCCGGGAAAATTTAGTGAAGGCATTTGAAGAATTCCAGAAACCGGTCACAGACCGGATAAACGGGACTGAGGAACAACAATGTGAGTATTTCATAAGATCACAAAAGAAAGGATTCCTTTCCGAATTATGGAATGCAGTTCCAAAACCCGCGGTTTACGGATGATGATACACAAGGAACATTTTGTTGGTATTCTTTTAAATAATACTGCATCTTCTCAACGCTGTTTTCAGTTGGGAACATTTCGAATCCTTTTAGCCGTAGACAACGCAAGCTGGCAATTTGAGATGGACTGTCTCTATCCAAACTGACGCGGTAACTACAAGTCTCAGCTGAATTACACATAAATTGTCCCTGTTAAACGAGATGCTTAAAGTACGGGCGGTCTAGCGGACAAGAGTGTTGACTAGAAAGACGAAGGGTGTCCGGTTTGGTCTCCCATTTAAACTGTCTTTACTTGATGATTCCAAACAAGGATGAAACCGGTTGCCGAGTTTCAGTTTGAGAATGAACATCAGCAAGCATTAGGAACATGCATAGTTCTAGCAGTCGTAGCCACTGCAAATTAGCAACTCAAGGCGGACGGTGTCCATCCAGATTAATGCATTCGAAACAAGCTATTACTTAAGATCATACCCTACTCAGAAAAACTAATTTGATAGAAGCGCTCTCGATCTACGTCGTATCTTGGTATTTACTGGCACACACATAGATAATATTGTCAAACAGTGACGGTTTGAGTTAATATATAAGAAAAAAGAATAATGGGAGCATTTCTCTTTATCAGAAATGCCACGAATGAACGTATTCTTGGTGAATAAATATAGTCGACTTTGAGGCAGTTTTACTAACTGTATCAAGATAAAGTTCTAACAAGACGGTGTGGCGGCACATTACGTTCGAACGGTGCGCAAATATATCAACTGTACCCTAAATAAGCTATCGGTCAGTACAGGAGGTCAAGCAGAATTTTCACACAGTCTTCCCATCTCGGTCATTTCGAATGTTTTCCCCGAAGTTACCTCGTACTCGAGGTTCACAAAACAAACCCAGGAAGATTGAACAATTGGGACACTCGTTCGAGCAGGAGCATCACTCGATTTCGTTTGGTACGCTGAAACGAGGCCCTTCATTCCGTCCAAAGAGTGGTTTAATGGCAGCAAACATTATGGCATCACTTTGGGCACCTTCACAAAAATAACCTGAATATGTTTCCTACCCAGTGTTTTTTTAAATTTTATTCCACACATGGGAATGAGTTATTCACCAGTGTATTCACCTAACCAAGATTATCATCTGCATTAATTAAGGTGGATTTTTGTTTGGCTGAGGAGCCTTTACAGACATGTACCTGACTAAAGTCATTTGAACAAGTATTGTGTCTTTTTTCGGGATGCAGGGAGCAAAATAAGCTTCATTTGATCAGACTATTGGATTGGGTGGTTCCATTTTTTAATTTTACCCAATGAACTGTAGGACTAATGGTGTACTGGCCAACACGGCAGCACCACAAAAGTTGCCTTCAGTAATTCAACTGTCACATCCGATCAGTAGAGGCATTTGGTTTGAGTATCAGCTGAATGGTGATTTACGATACTCGTCAGTAATCTGCGATTTCTGAAAGTCCTTCTTATCATAGGCCGAACATAAGCTAAAGCATTGATTTCATAGAAATGGGTCACCTATATTATGACAGAAGAAATTCGGTCCACTTTGATTGTGGCTGAGGTGTGTTTGCGGGTTCAGTCTGTCCGGAAAGGAAACATGGAAAAACTAGTCAACAATATTACTGGCGAACAGCTGTCTACAAAATTTGAGTAACATTCATAGCAGGACGATCACAACGATTATTCACTAAGAAAAAGTATTCTCAACCTCTTATTCGGAAAAAAGCACTTAACATTTGTTATATGCTATGCTTGTAAGAGAAATGTGTTAACCTACAGATTGTTTAGAGTAGTTCTTCAGTGTAACGAACGTGAACTGTGTTCGATCCTTCGGTCGTTACCGAACAAACATTTATACCAAAAAGGTTTGATGGTAGTTGAAGGGATAGTTGCTGATGTTTCGTTTTACATCATCTTGTGGTGTCGCTGAGATGGACAGGTGCAACGGTCAGTGTATCACTAGCAAATAAAAAAAACAGTTTTTTTGCTAGAACAACTTCAAGTTCTACCAGCACTTATTTTCCTTGCTAGGCTAATGAAGCGGTTACATCGATCTGGATGAGTCTGGCAGAGTGTCTCGTTACTTGTCAAATGGTGAAACCAGAAATTTCTTCTAATGTAGAGGATAAGTAAGTGGCGGTAATGTACAAATGTGGTAGACTAAGTGGATCTCGCCCGAAATTTAGTGACCATTATTCATAAAAATGCACTGTCCCGCCCCCAACGAGAAATGACCTGCGGAAAAAAGTTTAGCAATACTAAAGGCACCGAATTAGCTCATTAGCAAAATGGAGTTGCGAAGGTGCAAACTAGAGCAGAACATGGTCCCCACAGCTGACTGAAACAAGTGAACATACAACAAAGCATGTGATGCATGAAAAGAAGAGATTATGTGTGAATAACGACGGGGAAAACAGACCGGGAAAAGTGCAATGACTATCAGGTTCTACGAGAACTGTGAACAGACCTCATTATACCAGAATTTGTCTCAATTTCAATGTTAGGGATATAACAAGATTTCACAAAACTTGGATACAGACATAGAATCAAACTAAAATATTTGTCGAAAATAAAAAAGTATCGAAATGTAACATTAGTTAGCTATATAAAAATATAGCATATTGGTTACAGACTAACTCAGAGTTTGGGTAGTCTACAGGGCAGAAAAGATGGTACATTTCAGGCGAGCACTGGCCCCAATACTGTCCGTCGAGGACTGCGTGAAAAAAAAACAGTTTCGTCTCGAAAACAAGTTGTTTGCTAATATCATTTAAGAAGTTTTGACCTGCATGTAAAGCTATGATTCATCTGCTAACACGTGTGAAGTGAACCACCTAGCTAACTACGAGCTGAACACCAAGCAGACTAACTTCATTACGCGTAGGCATAAACACTCAACTGGGCTATCCTCGTCAAAGCTTAACCTTGCTCTACCTAGTTGCTAGCCCGTCTGTTCCATCCAATCTCGAACCCATTTAACTGACAACTTAAACATGCACGGGATTACTCGCATCGATCGGTTCAACTGGACAACCACAACTGTTGATCGAAGAAACATATCCGTCACGCATTCGGATAATACACCACATGAAACGGACCGTCACCGACATTTAACTTAAACAAAGTTCTGACTCGGCTAATCTGATTGCTTCGACTTTTCAACGCTCAATACGATGTTCGCACCAGGCTGTTGGAGCAGATAGGCAATTTACCTGTCAAACTGGAGAGTGAATGTTTGGGTGTGTGTTCCCACATAGCACGTTCAATTGATATGTGGAATTAGTCGTGTACGTTTCGGTAATTCATGTTATGACGGGAGGTGGTTTTAGTGTGTGTCCGTTTTCAACACAGATTAACACGGTCCTATCTTTTTGTAGTTGGCGTCTGGAGCAAAGTTAAAATAATCCTGTCAGTGGGAGAATGACAGGTTTACTCCGTCCTATCCGATTCCAGTTTAGCCTTACACAGAACTAGTTTCACTGGTGGGTACATATGCCAAAGTGTGTTCAATCTGATCAATGTTGATTGAATGCTGTTTTACCCACGTCATAGGTGAGATAATTTTCAACAACGCTACAGCTTTTTCAGCTTACAGTCGTGCTGTTTTCGACTTTAAATCTGCTTTTGTTTTTACTATATGACATGAACTTGAGATTACTTTGACTGTGTAGACGTTCTACTAAAATCTACCAGTTTAGTGAAATCAATGATAGCCCGCTATAAATATATGGTTTTAATTTATATTTAGATATTCTAATGCGTTTCCGTGTTTAATGACACCTGGGGTAGTTCAACTTCGATCATCTTCTCCACCCACTGGACAGATCACCAAATGGAAGGAACGAACTGAATTTCCAACGATCTCGGTGTCGATGTTCCACTAGGCAGTAGGCCGCTCGATGTTGAATGCGCAAATAACGCCGACTTACTTGGTTCTGCGTAAAACATTCAGACCATGTAGGAAAACTTTCGTTCTTAAAAACACTGTTTTGCGTGAACTATCTTTTCAAACCGTTATGTGTTGTTGTGTCATTTCGTTGGTTGTTGCCGTATTTGAGTTACTGTAGGCAAACAGCTTGAAACGGTCAGTCACAAAAATTTCTACGGAGAATGAACTGATCAGGCTAGAGGCGGCTTTGTTAGAGAACACCCTTCAACCAAACTGTTACCCTGAACCATTTATTGCAATATTCAGAGGGCCCGTTTATGCAGGAAGTCAACCTGACAGTGTTCAAGAAACCTCTATTCCTTCGTTTTCTGTTCAAGAGCAATGATGTAGGCCAGCAAGTTCCCAGTGGTCTAGTTATTTCTATTGCGGGAGCATAAACTGCCGTTTTTCAAATAACCCTGTTCAAAACACATTCCGGATTTCAACGCCCTATACAAAATAACCTTGTGTCAACCATGTCCAACATCATTTCTTAATACCATTGTTGATGAAAATTACCATACCTAGGCATAACTGTACGTCAGTTACCAACCCGAATCGTGGAACACATCTCGAAGTAGGTCAAAAAAACGGTCACGCGAACACATGACATCAAAACCAGGCACAGAAACAACGAACAGGCGTCATCCATTGCACGTCATGTTTTAGTGACGCAAAACGACTGCGATCCCACAACAGCATTATGCTTCATGCACCCAATGTCAAATAACTGAACGGTACGCTTTGCCGAAATGGTTGTAAACAGGAAGTTCAAATTTGTGTTGTGAATTGAGAGACAACTGATTATAAGTTTGCTATAACCACAGAATGACGGTAATTGTGAACAGAGACGTTTAGTTTCTCTTGCTATATCTTTCGAGTTCTCCGACTGATGTATAATTGGTCGCTTGTATGCATTTGTAAGGATGCAATGAAATTTGTCCGGACACAAGTATTGTAATATCAGCCAACCGACTACTTTATTCTCGTCTTTTCTATTGGTTGGAATGAGGTTGTAACTACACGTGGTTCATACACCTCTGATATTAGTTCAAATTAACGAGCACCAGCTACAACTGGTTTTGATTTTGTCCGAAGCCCATTCTTTTTCGTACATCCGATGAAAGTTTTTATTTTTAAAAAAGAAGCGACACACCGTGAGTGTACTTGGAATGATCACATTTCACCTCGCAACATCTGTCTATTAGCCACTCTGATGAGCTTGACAAACGGAACTTTGTGTTTGTAACTATGAGCACTTAAACTCACCAGCGTAACCGAAGATGGATGTTGTGAGATAAAAAAAATACATTTAGCGAAATAGTTTTCTGAACAGGCAGAGTTAGTTCATATCCGGTAAACAAATTCTGCTCATTTTGTGGATGAATACATACCAGATACAGTTAGGTTCAGACATGTGGCAAAATCGGACTATTAGACGCAACTCGTCGTACTTTTGCACGTGCACTGAATCAAGCTCGAAGCATCTAAGATGAACAGGATGAGTTGTTGAGGTTACTACTTACTTCTCTTCACAGATCGATTACACAACCTTCACTGAATATTGTTCGACCAGACACTCTCCAGTTCACCCGATCTATTGCAATTCCATCAAGCCTAATATACTGACCGTCGGACAGGATCATTTTGAGATCGAATAAAATGCGGCAGGTAGAATGCTGAATCACAATTTCGTTATAGAAGATTAAGTTGAAGATTTCCTGGGTTGGTGAATTCAGTGAGCGCATAAATATTCTCACGTTGGACGGTGATGGTAATGAAGTTCTCGCATATTACGCTCTGTTCAACCGGATGGACTGAGATGCCTTTTATAAGCTACGGTGGCAGAAGTTTGTTCTAGATGCATTTAGTTCACGAAAGTTTGACGTCACTATTGTTAATATAGAGTGATGGGATATGTTAGAAGCGGTGCTGTGAATGATGGACCTTATTCTGTTCGGGAGTTTACGTCGTTTGAAACGAAAGCACGATCTTTTTCTCGAAATTTATGCACACTGATTGGTTGATCGTATGGGGTGATAGAGATATAGTGTCCATTCAGAAGGAGATATAACAAACCGGTGAACTCCTGTGAAACTTGGAGCATCTAGGGATGAAAGGCCCAGGGAAAAGTATCAAAGCATTTGGGACCAAAAGGCAAGTATTCGTTTGTGAAACAACAACGAATCGATGAAAAAAGCCATGTCGTTTTATTTCTGGACCGAGCGTGCTGTTGTAAATTGTACACTGGTGTGTAGTTAATATGGTCAACGAGTTAGAAACTGGTGCAGCAAAAGCACCTGCACTTAAGACCTTTTCAGATTATTTTTATTGTTTTTTCCTGTAAGCTAACAAAAGTACCATCTGTAGTTATTTTTGCCTAGACGTGTGAACTACTGGGGTTGCAGTGACAGCTCAAAAACGCTCACTGGGATCAGAGAAAATAGCTAATCAACTTTGAAAATGTTGGAAGTTACATGTAGACATAACGCGCAACTAATGGAGAACAAAATTACAGCAATCTGAACAAGCTGGTGGAAAATGTCGTTAATGTTACCCCCAAGATAAATAGAGTTTTGAAAGTATATCTAATCACCACAGTATCCACTGAGGGTTTGACTAATGAAATGTTTTTGATACACACTACTAATCATACAACTATGCTTTCTTTTCCTGAAAATAACCGGTGAACAATGATTCTACTTTCTCCGTAAACGTAGTGATGCTTATCAGTTCTAACACCTGTAGATTTCTCATTATGTGCGGACGTGCGCTGTCTGGGTTTGAGGCGATGTCAAGTAACTTATGTGCGATAGGGGCACATTCAGAGTCGTCTGCTTTTTTATGAGATACGTGTAGTCATCGAGCAGCGGATCAAATTTGTTCTGGCTTATCATGCTTATCGTGGTAACAGCAAGGTTTTATTTTCAACACCAGCATATTTTTTTACTAAAAAAAATGATTTTATCTTTCATTCCATTATGTTGTTTAAATCAAATGTGCGGAGTTCAAATAATTCTCAGATGTATTCCTCTAACTTCTACATTTGAACCGGATGCAAACTCTATGTTTATTGTACACATAATATCCATGCAATTCAAGACTACTCTATGTTACATGCTGTTGATCGACAACGGAACAGTCCACCTTAGCGGCTGGCCACTTGAAACAAAGACTCGGCGTGTTTTTGTTTTCCAGGTGGTATTCACAGGTTTCGTTGGCATTTTTCCAAAACAAACAACATGTGGTTTTGTTCTTCTTTTTTCGTTTATCTTTTTGCACATTTCTGCTATAAAAGCATATTAACTAGTAAACAATAAAATTTAAGGAACAAACAGCTAATCTGTTAAGTTTACACAACAAACCAGAGAAATGGTAATACGTCGGGTGGCCTTCATGTCTAAGGCAAGGTTTTACAGAACACCCTCAACCGTACTCTCACCATATTGAGTTGACCGCATAATTCCATGCTTTCTTCATACCTTCTGTCCTCCTTTCATCAATAAACGCATTTTCGCCGTGTCTGGCAGAGGAACACTTTTGTCTAACATGCTGAACAGGTATGATAAACTACGGGGTTATAGTTTCGATAGCATTATGGAGCCAATCAACACATGTGGAATCAACGCACTTGTTGACAGCCGATAGTTATTTCATTTTTAGAAATGTTGGTTGTATCACTGTAATAAACGAAGGCGGTTAGACCATAATACTCTAAAATGGACGGAAGAAACTTCAGAAAAACACTTGATTATAAAGTAATGTTCCTGGCTGTGGATTAATAGTACAAAGTATTTCGTACTGTAACCAACACGCTGTGTAAACGAGTTATTCAACCTGTTTCGGGTTGATCAGCAAACACTCTGAGGATTGATTGAATTAAAAGAGGGCGTTCTATCAAACACAGATACGGTGAAAAGAATATAACAAGAAACTGTATTGGTTTGTTATTTACGTTTGCTTGAATAATTAGACGACCGCTGTCCATAACCTGAAACCACGGGTTCTAACTCACAACTAGATTATCAGCTCAATACTCATTGTCTGCCTTTCGTTGTACGCACAGTCGTGCTCACATTCACCTTAAATAAGTCAAGTAGTTATCAGCACCAATGCGATATGATAATACAGTTAGCTTTGGCTAAGTGGCCTATTATTAAACTCGTCATTTACCGTACTTCACCGCTTTATCAGTTCTGACAGGCGTCATAGCGAACTGCCACAGAAAATTCTTTAATCTTATGGTACGTCAGTTTGGCGTTCCCTGCATGTGACGAATTAACCAGAAGTCACTACATCTCTGTTTAGCAAGCACTTGTTTGTTCGGCTCAAGTAAGGTGCATCTTCTGCTTCGATCAGAAACGGAGTTCCGGAGGCAGTTATCATTGCAAAAGTGTCTATTACATTTTGGTTCGTATAAAACTTTCCTATGAAACACGCCGAGAAAATCAACCGATAAATTTTGGCTTAGACCGATGCGATCGCTGTAGGATTGTGTGACCCAGTGCCTTTTTAAGCGGAGTTCATCCAGGCCTTACAACTCCAATGGCACCGAGTGGTTGACACTTTCTGCGCACGGAGACAGTCCACGGAGATAAATTACTTAGGACATGAAACACTAGACGATGCCTTTTGTGTGTGGGTTTCCTTTAATATTTCTCATACTTGCATTGGTCGAGTGATGAATGAACAAGAACTAATATTCTTCATGTTGTTACGTACACTAACAGAATAAGAATTTCAAAATAATCGAAAACCAATATATTCACATTGAACTATTGGTGTCTTTTTGATACTATTAACTAATTAAATAGAGTAACTTCCAACTACTTTGTTGTTAGTACTCCACATAACAAGTTACAAGAACGGAAGAAATAGAAAAACCACTTCTACCGAATAGCTTAGCAGGTTTAGTAGTTTAGAAGAGACTCATTTGCAGAAACTCTGGGCTTTGTTTAGGTGCGAAGTATAGACGAGAATAGCAAACCGAATTGTAATGCAGTTTCACTGATCACTAGTGGAGTTGGTGGATTCCAGTGTGAACTGCTTGAGAATTCCTGACAGAACAGTCGATCCCCTAGATCATTTTGTGGGTTCCATGTGAGGTGGTGAGACAGCTGTGTTGCAGAACTCAAGTGTGAAATAGCTTTACTCCGAGCGTGACTTCGTTGCTCATTTGGGTGAACGCCTGTAGAGTTTTGGTATACTGTTTCTGTCGTTGATTGGAACCTTCCTGAGGTCCGGGTTTTTCAAATTGAATCCTCTATAAGACACGGATTTGTTAGCAACGAATTTCCGTACCACCCTTCAGGACCGTGATGGGACACTAAATGTGATCAAGTAAGGGAATCAACCAGAGGACACCGTACATTCGGATACCACGGAACACCATTATTTCGGGCTCTTTTCGCATCTTTCTTTTAATTAAACGGTAAAATCATACGTACCGAAGTTTATTTGCTAGACGTCTGTCCTTCCACCTTTCTGGTATCTGAAGATTTTCTAAACGAACTACTGATAAACCCAAGTAAGCAGAACATCCCAGTATGTGCAATTGTCACGAATCGTTCCGATTTACTGTCGTATCGATTATTGGCAGGAGACTGAAAAACTTGATATGGGCTTCCACTAGATATGAAAAATATTGATTCATTGAGGCCTGCAACGGTTTTTTACTTCGACAGTTTTTGTCCTACCCTTCACAAATTCTAGTTGTTTTTCTTAAGGCTGGTTAGCAACCGTGTTTGCCCAAAAACCCAGTACTTCTTTTGCCAAACCGCTCATGTTATCGAAATGTTTTCCCGAAAAATCCATTTTTATGTTAGACTTGGATATCCCATGGGATTCCAGCACCGAACTTTAGGTTGCCTGATAATTATTTGGAAGGTAATCACTTTAGGCAACTTGATTCCCATGACAACTATGGGAGATTTATCTTACAAAAGCTACTCCGTTTGTAGTTAACTCGGAAGTGTTTTCGGGTAATGTCTGAGTTGTGCCTTCCAGTCGAGTGCTTCAAAATTATCTCCTCAATTAAATACAAGGATACTCAAATGTTTTCACAGAAGTATAATCAAACTGTGGGTTCCAGAGTTTCTTGCACGCTGATTAAATTTTACGTAACTCATTAGTCCTGCATCTCGTAACCATATCACTCGGGCTATGCGGCGTTTAATAACTCAGCCTTAATCGGTCTGAATAAAATTAAACCAGATGTTTGTTCATGCAACTTCGTGTTAAAACAGTAACTTTGTTCTGTTTTTCTCTCCTCGCCCTTGTAAACTCCAGGCACTTTAATAGATGTCATCTATGATGGTACACAGCATCGATGCACCCTAATAATTTTTAAGCTGAGACGATCTCAGTTGGGGTGGAAGCAGTCAAGACGCAATCAAATGCTCTGAACTATGTCCATGACATTCGAAAAAGCACAGAATGACAGCTCTGTCTGTCAGACATTATACCGTATCTCCGGAGTCTGCCACTGATACACATTTTAAATCATACTGACCACAGTGGCTTGCACAACCAGAACGATAACATATTCATCCACACTTTAAGTAGAGGAAGCAAGGGGCAACAGAACAACAATGAACAAACGGTTGATAAAGTATCCATATAGTCAAAACAGCTGTTTTCAACACGAAAAAAACATAATACAAACAGTACAAAGATATGGCGATCAAGGTGCGATTCCAACTATTGTCTCACATGCTGTTTCGTTAACTTAACTTAACTCTTCGTCCCCGTCTCAGTATTTTTTATTTAGCAGCCGCACAAGTATTTGTTGAAACGGCTAGGAATGACAAACGTGAACAGGTAATTTATGATCAAAAAGACAGGAAATTACTGTATTTCGCTGCATCGATTATTTCATCATCACAAACCTTCAGTAAGAAGACTGCCGAAACTGCTTCCAAAATCGTTGATTCATATTCACCTGGAAGCTGATGTTCTCTTAAGTACACTTATTAACTGAAATCCTAGCAAAATAATGCCGTTCCTTCTTGTTACGGATTGCACGGATATCTTCTGGCCTAGAATAAGCTGGTTATCTCTGGTGATCTCGTCTCTTCTTCATATAAACTTTAACCTCTACGAAACGGCGTTTTTTCATACCTAATTAAAATTACACCAAAATAAAGTTTGAAAAACGCATGTTCCATTCTGTTTACAATATTTTTTTCCATATATACAGCTCTCTACCTTGCTAATTAGTCCACGAATATCTAGTAGAGAGATGAACGCAAAAATGTCATCCTCCTCTTCTTAGCATGGTAAAATTTAAGTTGTAACGAGTGTAATTCAAATCAAAGAGTAGTTGGTTAGCAATCACTGCGTTTACTGAAGACTGAAGTGTCATTTGCATAAGTATGTAGCACAGCGACTTTGAAATATGTTCACGCCGCAAGAATATCGCTTCGGTTGTAAAGAGCTCAACCAGAGACAGGTGGAATGAACTGTCTGTTTTGAAACTGTCCCGCTGACAACAAAAAACAAAACCTCAAAGTTCTGACCCGATGTTCTGTTTGCGTACCACAAATACTGACTGCAATTTGGTCGGTGAGATGGGGACTGAGATGGTGCTTCTGGAGCAAACCAGATGAACAAAACCGGGCTTCATCTAAAATGAACAGAGCAGAACGTCACAAAATTCTTGTAGTTACTATGGCTACCAGTCGTTTAAATAATAGTTTTTCCCACGACTGTGCTAAGATAATGAACAATAACCTGATGTGTTGTTTATTTTTTCAGGCCTGTTGCTGTGTGTCGTTTCGTTAACTTTGCCCATGGCTTTCGTTCTGTGAATCTGTATGGCGCCTAAAAATAGCTTGTTCATATGCGGTCACAATGCACATGTTTTAAATCTGAAGAAAATTTGAGAACTTCTCCCGTTACAATGGAAATCATTAAAAAGTATTTCGAAATACCTTATGTCACAGTCGGGTGTATTCCAGTGGGATTAATAACGTTCGATTGGATTGAGTTACGGTGTGTGTGTCATAGAAGTTTTGCTGCCAGGTAACACACAAAGTCACCTGTAAGCGGGATAACGGCAAGCAATCGAAAACTTCGATGGCATGAATAGTTTCGGCAAATTAACTTCTTTTCGTTTGTCTAGATAGTCTTTCCATTCGCGAAATATCCCTTGTGGAACATTATTTCATGCCTGAAAGCGAGTATACAAGTTTACGTCATCAGAATGTGTGAGGTGAGTCAGAATATTATCATATGGTTTGTATTTCTTCGTTTTTCTACTATGGCTTATTGAGAAAGTCTACTGTCCAGAGTAGGTAACAATCAGTTCAGTGCCCCCATTCGCAGTCAGATTTCTTTAGGAATGTCTTTACCGCAGTTAATTCGTAACTATTCAGCTAAACCCAGAGATCTAATCGGAAGTGAAAACGTGGCGAGCAAACTCGTTTTCCGCATGTCATCTTTACGCTAAATACAACACAAATAGTTGACAATTATTTTCACATATACCTTGTCATATACGAGTTATAAATGACACGCGAAAAACAAGCTTTTTCGTTATATTTTGATTTCTAACTTCTATCTCTCGATTTAATATTCACGTGGCATTTCTGTCAGGAAGGAGCATCATTTGAGCAGACTGCAATGCAAGTAAAGCTTTTTAGGAGTTACGGTATAACAGTGTTTGTTTACACTGTTGAATGAAGTAGTCGCGTCTATGATGAAGTGAACTAATGAAACCTCGAGCAGTCAGCCCAAACGCTGCAAACAACTCGTATCACAAATTTATATTTCAACCTTCTAAATCATTCACACAAGCAACCACATATACTACTTAAATATGTTGCAGTTTTCGATCTTGACAAATCTATGCACGAGCTTTTTTTGTTTATACGGCTCGTACACATCCACGTTAATTTGGTTTCAACGGGTATAAACCAAGTTACAAAACCGGTTAGGACACTGACGGTGCTCTATAATCAAGGATAATTCGCCTTCCACTTTACACATGTAAGTTATACAAGATGTTATTTGTATCTCCATTGCACGCCCTTCAAAATCCCATTATAAGTGCAGAAAAACTTAAAATCTCAACGTCACATTTTGCTGAAACCCACATGGTAGGGGACGACGGAATTTATACGTTCTACAGATGATGTTTTACGGATCCCTGGGGGTAACATTTGCAAAGAAGATGATCTAAAAATGCCGACTGATAAGTTCAAAAGAAAATAAACAACCATCTTACTAACATGTCATTACAGTAAATCAGTTTGAACAAACTGCTAGCGATTAAACGACTCCGTGCTCAGATTTAACCATTTTACCACTTGCCAGTAGTTAATTGTAACGTAAATAAATAGAATAATTTACACAGATTTTATAATTATATAGTGTTATGTACAAAATTATTTTGAGGTTTGTAGCAAATAATTGTAAAGACTTCTTAGTACAACCAGTACATCAATTAGCAGAAAACTCGAGCGTTTGCCGGTAAAATGTATGATGTTCACAGAACTACTAAGCCTCATATATTAGTGGAAGATGAGTGTTTGCGTTTGCATAATTTATTTCCTATAACTGGTTGCGCGCAAAGAGTACAGTTGCGGTACAAACTAACAAGGTTATTTTGCTGGGAATTGCGTGATTTGGTGGTATCAACATTTGTGTTCACCTCGTGGTTGGTGTTCCAGTTTTGTGTCGTCCAGTCGATAATGTGGAATCTAATTAATTATCCTTCATGTCGTTTGGCTCTCACGGACTGTTAACTCTATAACGAACGTTCTCAGTAAGATTCGTGTATTCTTACGACTGATAAAAATTTTAGTGAGCGTTCAACTTTAGGTATACTGAAAGATCAAAAGTTTAACGGAAAGATTTTATGTCGTATCATACAATTTTCCAGTCGTCTTTTAGTCTCAATCACTAATTTCAGATCGAGGTCTTCGTTTTTATGTGATGTCTAGTTAGTTTTATTCTGCGACTATTCACTGAACTAAACATCTGTCTCCGTCCTTGTCTTTAACCCCTATTCCGACAAACACAACTGTGGACATCACTATCTAATCCAGACAACATTTTAATATAACAGGATATTGACAATTACATCCATGTACTATACACTGTCAACACGATTTGCCCCTATTCCGTGTAAACTTACAGCATAAGTAGTGTCTGACGACGACTGAAAAAGCAGAGTCAAAACAAAAGCTATACTCGAACGTAGGATGTTTGCAAGCAAATAATCAGTTCAAAAGGATGTACTGTAATGGGAAAACCTGCAAAATTTCAGTTTTTTCATGAAGTGAATCCAATGTTTAACATCACAAACTTAAATTCGTGCATATGAAAGTTCGAGCATAAACTTTTCAAGTTTCACATATTTTAACATAGGTGAATAGCCCAACACTCGGCAACACTTGAGATTACAGTCAATCAGTAAATTTAAATAACCTCTGAGAACAAGTTGTAATATTAGACTGCGTTGTCTCGTCACAATCAACTCGCCATCTTAA
This sequence comes from Paragonimus heterotremus, assembly GCA_013368495.1. NCBI lineage: Eukaryota > Metazoa > Platyhelminthes > Trematoda > Plagiorchiida > Troglotrematidae > Paragonimus > Paragonimus heterotremus. Next base: position 30,776 of record LUCH01017504.1, read on the forward strand.
TTTTTCCTACGGAAATGGAGCCGAAATATCTTTCCAACATGTGTAGCCTACTGTTAAACTGACAAATCTGGTTCATTTTATGTTCACTTACGAAAGCGATCCATTCCATTGGAAGTCCCTCAATTGTTAAACACAATAATGCAATAAGCTACCTTTGGTTTTTACCTTCGATTTTCGTCGAAAATTATGTTCAGAAATTACATGTCTCACTATTTTCAAATTCAGCATCTATATTAATCGAGATGTGAGTATATAATAACAATGTTAAAATTATAGCAGATATTTTCAAATCGTAACATCACATGTAGCATAGCAAAAGGGTTTAAGCTAAAAATATTGCATTCAGGTAGAATTTACAGCCTATTGCTTGCAAAACTAAAAGATAGACTAGATTTCTGCTCGTGTTAGACCTACTCATCACAGGACAGAAGTTCAAACTTTATTCAGCGTTCTCGTTGGTCAACTGTATTAGATGAAGCACGATTCTGTTCACCTCATGCTCCACCGAATTACCACACGTAAACGCTTATCCACGCTAGCTTATGAATTTTGCCCAAGTCACCCAATCGATCCCAAAACAGTAACAATCAGAAAGATGGTTACAAACCTTGTCAGTTACCTTACTGCTTAATAGCTGAGTTGCTTCCATTCAGTGTAGTAGAAATGCAAGAGATCGTGTTCTGGGAAGTGAGAACTGATATTTAGAACATCACCCAGTAAGCTGATGTCTACTGATCCGCACTCAAATAAGGAAATCTGTTGTTTGAAAAATGGACGTTTACATCTAAACAGTGACATTGACTGCATACGTAATGTATGTAGAGGAACAGGACCATTATAGAAATTGCTAACCATACTGTTCATCGCGAACAAAACTTAGTGAGTAGGGAAGTTTTGTTTCATAGTCAACAGTTTAATAAGGGTCAAATCATTAACACACTAAGAAAACAGAGGATATTTACAACTTGGGATGCCGTTTTAGCGGCGCATTTATCCACATCTTCAGCTTAGGGGTGAATACAATTAATCAATATGACTACCAACTGAATGCCCAGATATAGTGGGTCAAACTGAATAGTGTTAAACAACTGCTCATCCAATGCACATTTTTTGCAACTTCCAATATTAAAAGGCCTTCTTTGAACAGACCACTTAACAGGATACGTTCTATTCGACGATTTTCATTTGTCCACATTTTCTGTGACGTTTAAAGTTGCATTTATTTTGCTGCTTACATGTGAAAGTCGTGAACACGGCATTGCTCGTATTATCGGTAACTTTGGATAGGACTGGCAGGATTGAATCCTTATGTATTTGTAAAATAACCATTCCACATGCGGTCGTCCTCTGCAATACCACTGCAGTACAAGCTCTGTAAGATCAGACCACGTCTCCTTTTTTCAGTACACTTTTGGTTCTGTGCAACGGCGTTGCTGACAGACCACAACCAAAAATGGCAAGCAGTTCGTGTGTTAAGTGCCGAAAAGCGTTATGGTTCCACAAAAAGCTGCTGTATAGCGACCACAGAGTCGTACGTTTTTGGAAGATGACAGTTACATATGTCATTGTATAAGTAAGCCACCCGACTACCCAGTAGCATAGAAGACAGATGCGCTTCAAGGACAGCGACTTAAATGATCCATATAACTCGCGGATATTTTTAAACGTGGAATTTTCCTCAGGCACTGTAGATGCAAGGCCCTCCTGAAGAAAGGGTATGGGGAAGCGGGATTAGATTTGACAGCAAAGGAATGTACATAGCCTGGCACCATGGGAAGTCTAAGCATTGGGAAAGAGTTATCAGGATTTTCTTTGTCAACATGACATTAAGCTGCATGTGGAGGACGTTGATGTACCTAAGGTGCACTTTGTACACACACTAGCCACACAGTGCTGCCACGATTTAGTACTTGGATACCATTTTGCATGTGTATGTTGGAATGATCATACCTGTCCTAGTGAACGATGGTGGACTATCTCATCGGTCAGGCAGTTACCTTCTCTATTCGTAATCCCTTTCTGAGAAACTTTCGGCTTTATGTATGAAACAAAGGCCTATGTTAACAGTCTTCAATTTGGACGAAATCTGGATTACTGATAAACGGAGGAAGAAAGCAGGTGACTGAGGTCTCCATCCTTCGAACACATAACAATTGTTGACTTCGTTTACTTGGCCTATTTTCACTTGTGACAACGGATTTTAAGTTGGACATGCGGATAACATAGTACACGAGGAGAATGTGACCTAGAACTAGCAATGGCGTCGACTTAGCGAGGATGGATTTGTTGTGGCCTTGTTCCCTTGCTATCAGTTCGTGTTATTGTTGCAACAGTCGGTCAGGAGTAAGAGAGACGCAACAGATAGTCTATATGTATATATATATATATGAAGAGGTGCATAATGGATTTCAATCTTTTACCTTCTGTCAACTGGCTCATTTCCAGAAGGCTAATCTGACAACATTCATTGTGAAAAAACGTGTCTTCTTCATCAATCTGAATAGCACAGGGGAACAACAAGTAGCCAGATGACTTCACTCTGTACAATTTTTAAGTGAAATTAACAAAATGGTCCCCTCTGGCTTCGTGAGATTAATATGAAACTGTTTAGGAAAACCAAGGCAGGAGTACTATAATGGTTACCTCTTTCTGGACACGTATAGGAAGCTTGTTACGACATATTGACAAGGCTTCAGTAAATTTGGTCACACTTACCCGGTTGTAAGTTGAGATCACAGAGAACGATGAAAATACTTCGGCTGTGTATTATCTGTTCCAAATCACAGCGGTCGATGAAGCCGAATTTCGATTGACTGACTCAAAGTTATCGTTTGGCTGACTCCCTGGTAGTCACAACCACTTTGGTTGATGTTGCTTGACCCGGTACTCCATTATTCGTAGCAAATAAGACGGATGCTATAAGAGCTTTACCAGCCACGATTGAATGTGCATTCACTTGCAATAAACTTCGCATTAATTAATGTGTGGCCAAAGTACTACACCTCTAATTCAATATAATTCGTTCATTTGGACTTTTAGATGAAACAGGCTAAAATCCACCGATGACCTTCTATCTCTTTAAATAAAAATACTTCCGAATTTCATAGTTTCATGAAGAATTTTCCGACTTCACACTTTTATCAAGTATAAACGTAATCCCGACATATATTTCTTTGTTAACCTGATACCTCTGTTTGAATAAACAGTAGTTCATCCCGCCCGTGTAGTTTGTTTGACCGCATGAACCTAACAAGGCTTTTGAAGTAGTTTTGTATTTTTTGTTTAAGAGATTATAGTCTCATAATGTCCTTTATCACGATATATAATTTAGAGGAAATTTAACACAGTGGGGAACGGGTTGTCACTTCAATTATGGCACAGTTGCTACTTATCGCTAAGTAATTTTCAGTTGTGTTTGCTCTTACAAAAAGTAGCGGTCACCTCAGGATATAGATAGTGACATTCATTAAGTAATGTTTGGATGCAAAAAAAGAAAACACTGTAGATAGCAGTAAAGGGTGATTGTCAGCACAAAAATTGTCGCCATTTTTGTACTTGCTTTCTTGACAAAATCAGTTATGGCCTGGGTGAAAATAACATTGAGCTGAAAGATAAATCACATCCTCAACATATATATATACACATATATATATATAAACGTTTGATGGACCAATCAGGAAGACTTGACTCACGGGAAGACATGTTTATTCAGTTGGTTTCATCAACTGGTACACGGTTTGCAATTTGGTTTGTTTATAACTGTTCAAAAGAAAAAATAAAACGGCGGCTCATTTATTTAAGACTGTATGCATACATTCATTCAGAATAATTTGTGGAAAAATGCAGTTGGATGGTAATCAATGTTTATTGCACTGAATGAAAACATAGGTTGGTAACAACCAGTTTTGCGACAAGTACCTGAAAGTACAACAAACGTGTAATCGCAAACCAAATGCCTAATAAACTAGACTAATTTAGGCTCCGTTTGATTCAGCACTTCAAAAACGCTAGTACATTGTACCACACAAATGTCAAACGACTTCTCGGGTGACTGACAAACGAAATTTACCCAAATCAAAGAAATATTCCAGTTTGGCCTTTTAGATTAGTGTGCGAGCTGTTACAAACATTGCTACAAATTTTCATGCTTCCGGACTTTCATTCTTGATTGTAATTATCTTCGTGTAGGTTGACTATTATGCGTTCACAGTGATATCATTAGTAATAAGTAGTTCGGCAGGTTTATGAGTTCAGATGGGACTCAACTGTGAAAAATCAGGGCTTTGGCTGGATTCGAACCAGCGAAACAAGCAATATGCCTCAACTCGGCACGCGCTCTACCAGATGAGCTACGAAGCCACGCCAGGAGTTTGGAAATTTCA
>LUCH01017505.1:0-35297 GCA_013368495.1 Paragonimus heterotremus
TAGTCAGCATAGCCCGCCGGATCAAAACAGTACACAAGCCCGACCACCTCGCCAAGGTAGCAGTATAGGTCGGGTAATAAATTAGGAACCAGTGACCACGCGTTTTACGGGCTTGCGTGTGATCTGACAATCCCAGTCAAAACCTTATATACTATCTCCTTCTGGTGTTTCACATTTTCACCATCCCAACTGACGGCGAACCACTTTATACGAACATTGTGGTTATCAGTGTTGCGTGCGACTGGTGGAATCCGTTTCTAGACGTTTTAATTCATCGAATGACCCTTAAGGTCACTAGCCGATAAGCAAATATTGCCCACAGTTGTTGGTATTTTGGTTACTAAACGCGTTAACCAACATAATTTACAATACAGTGTCTCGGAAGACAAACGCTTCAGCAACACGTTAATGCAACAGACGCGAGGACGTGAGCTACGCCACAACATCACAGCCACACATCGCGTCAAAACGATTATCATCATAATCCTGATGAAAGTTTTCGGTCCCGTTTGCTAATACGACACCGCCGGTGGTAAGCTTTTCGGAAACCAGAATGCCGCTGTTTGGAAATTCTTCTTTCTTTCTCCGTATTCAGCAGGCAGCGGTGCCCCTCGTGTAAACAGTTCCCTCTTGTACTTTCATTGGACCGCGTTTCACTGTCTAAACACCTACACGCAGTTAGTAGTACGATATGCAACCCTAACTGCCTTTCAGCTGACTTCCCCGAACGATTGCACCAGGTAGGACCAAAATCCTAGTCACCGTAACCCTCTGGACCAAGTTAATGCGCAAATCTCATCACAGCATCATGAGATCAGATTAAAGCCTGTTAGCGGTCTGTCTTGCTTTATTGCCCAAAAGTGTTATTTGTTTGCTGTTGTTGGTTGTTTCGCCATTGTTTCCTACGTAACTTAACTCACACCCAGTGGGTTATGTACACAAATTATAGTAATTGATTGCAGCATTGTGTTAGATCAGTAGCTGTCTCTTGCCGAGTTGGAGAGCTTCTGATCACAAAGAGCTAGTTTAAAACTCTTCCTGTTGTGATTTTTTGTATTGGGTTTGTTACACCTTGCAATATCTCCTCGGTCTCGATCCCTAAAGCCAAAGACCGTCCCGTCAGCTTGAATGCACCATGATTTGCAACTATTCTTTCAGTTGGCAGATTATCTCGAACTTTTGTCAGGGTAATATCTCGGAATTTTTTGGTCGTGTATTTTTTCTTCTGAGAGGTGACTCGTAATGTCTTTCATTTAACTGATAAGGCGGAGCTGTTGTGCTTTCAACCGTTTTGCTTTCAACTCTGCGGTCCATTCGCCAAGATCACGTATATCTTCACGTGCTCTTATTTTCACCACTCAGAATGTCCATAAAATTATACAAGCCCTAAATATCAACAATCTTTCTAGTCCAAATGATGTTTTCGTTTATTTTCATTCTGAAAATGTTCTGTATCGTCATTAGCTCTACTAGTTCTCTTGTCGTCTTGGAAATCGTTGTGCTTTTTCCCATCCCCAATCGTTTCTTCCGTCCTTTTTTATGCAGTTATCCTGTTCCTTACGCTCATTTTGACGAAAACTGGAATCTCTAGTTCGACTTCTACTATGCCATCTAGGCGCAGAGTCACCTGTTGATTAACTGTTGGTTTCTGCATCAACGCCCGATCGTGGTACTGCACGGCCGTGTGTATATGATTAATGTTGACGTTCAAGCAGTTTTCTCTCTTCCACCCAACTTCTTTTTAACAAATGACATTACTTCTTTCCATTGTCATATTGCTTTCGCTGATGATACAACCTTCCATTGTTTCTGTATTTATCTAACGATGCTGCACATTTACACCGTTCCCATACGCACGTCCATTAGCCGACATGTAGGCACATCAGTGAAAGGCAAATTTTTGCGTGATGGTCTTTGATTGCAGTGATCTTCAGTCCCTCCAAGTCGGTCTGTATGTTCCTCCGGATTTTTACACGCTTCACTCCGCCAACATTTGGTCTTTGTTTCGTATTGTATCCTGTTAATAACTCGCCTGGACTCATTCCTTTCTCGTAAGCTATTCTGGTCCACTTGCATTGAACTGTTGGTTACTGGTGCTTCGTCTGTCATTCTTCAGTACATCTCATTCTCCACAACGTCTCATTTAAACGTACATTATCGTCGTGAATACTGCTTATGTACCCATTTACTCTGCTAAGTTGACTGGAAAAGTTGAACGTTCAAGGCAGTATTACGTTTTCCAGCGTCATCGAGATTCCTCTTACATATCAGCTGCTCGTTGGTGTGATTCAAATATTAGACCAAGAACAATTAATTTGCCAGAAGGCGAGTTCTTTTTGCCTCCAGAGAGCTGTACAGGTGTTGCAATCTGAGACCGTAGACACTGTGCTGCACAGCTCATACATGCATGGCTTGGGAGGTGTTGTTTTAGCCGTTTTCTAAAGTCATCTTTTGTTTTTCAGGCAGTCATAAATAGCACATTCCGCCTCAGCCATTCACTTGTGATCTATAAACTATGATTGATTTGGACTCAGCTTGGCATGAGACAATACTAGTCGAGAATGCCGCTGCGAAAATCTATGAGCATAACCTCAAACGTTCACGACGTCTCATAAGAAGCTGCCTGGATAATTCTGCGATCAGACTTCGCACCATTTCCCAACGACTTTTGTCTGACCCAGAGGACGTCATCATTGAAACACGACAGAATCATCCGTGTACTGTGCCCCAAGGAAACGCGGTGGTGGCACAAGTTGAATCCAGTTTGGATCGTCGCCCAGATATGTTTTACAATCTGGTGGATAAAATCTGCATATTACGTTCGAAGTTATATGAAAGAGTTCGCGTTAGTGAGTGTTCCCCAGGTTAGTTTAACTTTTACAGTTTTCTTTCTGACCAACTTAATATTTTTGCTACTGAAATCTTTGTATGTACCATTTGGTCTGGTTATTTCGCCTTGTGACCTGCAGGACTGATTTGGTTTCGGCGACTCAATGTTGGATGAGCAGGAGCGAGGCTGTAACTTTGTGTATCCGGGCTAGTTCATCTTGTCATGTAGGCTTCAGTTCTCCTAAAAGGTGCCCATGGAAAACCCGCTGTAGCACTGATTCTCAGGAATAATAAACTATCAGAGAAGGAACTGGGTGATGAGATTGTTAAGCAGTTCGCCGTAGATCGTGGTGTGAGCTGAAGTGTAGGGGTAAACCGTCGACACTCTGTTCATCTACTCGTTTAGTATACCGCTGTATTTGAACGTCTCTGAAAACTCGGATCGACCTCTTGCACCAAACGCATTTTTGTTGTCGAGTGGCAATACGTTTGACGCTGCTGCAGAATTTGGAGGAGTGGAAACATGACCAACACATCCTCGTCGAGAGCGGGACTCTACCTGTCTTCCCGTGATGTCTGCCTACGGGGCTTTTACACCCTAGTCATGTTCGGACATCTTGTGAACCATCTTATTTACATCCTGTTCAGTTTGGAATCTTCAAGTCAGACTGCTTCGCACGATCTTTCCAATTCCCACCGCATGTAACAACAGAATAGTCCCATCTAAAACAAATTTTATCTAACGCTTAAAGAAGTAGCTTCGCCGGCAGAAACAATGATGCGTCTATTCTTAGCGGATCGTTACGTTTGGATATTAAGGAGTATGAACCGCGCCTAGTTGCCGGTCTGTCGGAAGGTAGGAATGGAAAGCAAAGGCAGTCTGTTTCAGGTTTCCGTTCAGTATTCCTAGTCTATATCCCTTGCATCTTCAGTGAGCTTAGTGTGTGGTACTTTCTCCAATACATTTTCATAAGCGAAACCCGCTACGCACTAGCTTTTCACGAACTTGTTCAACCAATGCCTTAGTTTGTTCAATGGTGTTTGCCAAAAGCCGTCATTCGTATAAACTTTGAGACGGATTGCACTCACAATGGTTTCATCACACCGGCTGCTAATATCTTCATCAGTCCCTCCAACAGCGAAGTTGACAAGGTTACGACGTGGCTCCAGAGGAATGTGCCGTCCTTTGTCAGTCAGCCTGGGCGGCGTTCAAGTAACTGAGGCCGTTGCGCTAAATGCGGTGCACTCATGCTTCTTTCTGTCATCCACACCTGCATGCCAATCTGGAGGCGCGGATGTACTCCTTCTAAGTCGGTAGTAATATCTGGGTCCTGGTGCAAGCGGTCATCCGAAGAACTAACTTTACGTTCCGCCGCGCAGTCGGCAACTACCCTAACCCTACCAAGTTTGTTAGAGTTCAACGCAGAATGGTGCAGCAAATACCACTTCAGCGTTTCGAAGATCTGCCGTAACATGAGTTTGAATTGGGGGGTACTTTAGATGCTTTGAAGCTAGTAATTGCGGTCGGAATTGCTGAATCCGAAATCATTGTGGCACAAGTGGCTGTAATGCTCAGCGTCGTAGATTGTCTCACGGTTGCTTCTCAAACCAAAAGGTTCGTGCACGGTACACAGCCACAAGTTGTTTGAATGAACGTGTAACTCTGGACCTTTTACGAATTTGAAACGGCGATCCCGCTGAAGCAAATTGACATTTACGTCTTCTTATCCAGTGTGTTAGATTGTAGTATCGATTCTATAGAACATTTTACGCTGACTTAAGTTGGAGTGCACCTCATCCTTCCTGACCGTCGGCACGTTGACAAGGATATCCCATCTCGAATGCAAGCACGACGGTTTCGGATTGTCCTCTGTCGATGTATCTGAAGTCATTTATATCGAAGGTGTATTTTCTGTCTACTGTGTCAGCATTTTATAGACATTGACAAAGAAAATAACAAAATTTGTAGACTGTGGTTGTATCCCGTGTGCTCAAAAGGCAATTAGTAAAGTAGCTCACATGTTTTAACGAGTAGACTAGGCGCGACAATCTGTCGCACGCAGGGGTAGGTGCAGGGTGAATGCAAAAATGTGAAACAGTTTGCATAACGAACGTCATGACTGAGCGATCACATAGTTGGTCAATAGGAAACGACACATACACAGATGCAGCAGAGCGATTGCAGTCAATGCTTGAATGGGCAGCACACATGCTGGCGTACAAACACATCGGTTCAGCTGGATCCGAGGTTACAGTTGTGATTTACCAGATACACATTGGGCATTTGACCCAAGGCTTGGTTGTCGGAGGCAGCCTTTTACCGTCAAAGCCCTGCTAGGCTGGATATTGTTGGGTACCTTATATCACAGAGAACATGATACAGCCGCCTGTTCGCATTCTTTGTAATACAGACGTTAACTTATAATCATGTTAAAATTCCGTATGACTGGGAGTTCACTTATGCCATTGCTCTGAATCAGTTGTCGAACAAGGACGTGACAGTCTTCAAAGGCTCTGTCATAAGCCTTATCTCCATTGAGAAGAGCATCGTGGAATTTTCCCATCCAGATACACAAATCCGTTATATTGGCGGTATCAAACCTATATAGCGAATCGTGGATAACAGGTGGCTGTGAGCAACAGGTACCGTCAATAGCGATGTCATTGCAGTCAATGAGAGCATAAGCAAACCCAATAATATTCTGCCCCTGGAACCTGTCAAGCAGACAATAATCAGGACTTACTTTAATGGTGGTTTTCTATTAACATTGTCCACGATCTTGTCGCTACTCCTGATTTAGCCATCTTTTATGAATCCACTTGCCATATTCACTTCTTGCCGTCCGGTATACTTTGACTGTCTTTTTGGACGCATACTCTTTTGGTTTACCTGTATTATATCGGTATATTTTCGCTGCAGTCCATAGATCTCATGAACTGGCTAAAGTAGCGTGAACGTGTTATTTTGAATGTGCTATCCACGAAGTTTCTGTTGTACATTTTGTTTGTTTTAACTTTTTCGGGTCAAATTTCTCGTGCGTATATGATCGTGTGTAATCGGGGTAGTTTTCAGGGCATCCAACTAACCTCCAGTGCATTTATTTCAATGTACACTTGATTTCACCGCAGTGTTCGAATGACAGTCAATTTAGACTGCGCAGTATACATTTGACTGGAACATCCGCATTGATGATGGTACAGCAAAGCTTCTGGATGTTATCCGTACATCGTACACTCTGACAATTGTATATAGTATCTTTCTGCCGACTTAGTATGCTTTGGACATCGCAGAGACTGGCCTACAGGCCAGTTGTTAGTCACGCGAAGGACTACATGCAGTCGTTTTGTTTGGAACGGGTTTGTTTGTCCATTTTAGTTGGATACTGTTATGTCCCACCGGTCCAGACTGAACTGTTTGAAGTGGTTCGTGCTTTACTAGTGAACGTCAAATTGAACCAGGATGTCGTCGCTATTGAGCTGTTTCGATGTGTTCTGAAGGTTAAACCACGTCCTGGGGTTGTGCTCGTTCTGACAGATCAGTTCACAGGTGTTTAGCGACACGTCACTTTTGACTGAATCACCGTATGTACATTTTGACCCATAAAATTTTATAACTGTTGTTCAGCTTGTCTGATCTGTTCAACTTAAGGAACGGTGTGCTTCTTTTAGTTGTATGGCGTGTCGCGCATCTCGATGACTTATTGAACAAAACTGGTCGGTGTGTCTAGCACACTGATAGAGTCAGTTGGTAGAAGTCTGACAAAGCACATTGTCCTTGTCCTCTAAGTTGGGGATTGGAAGAAGGTTGGCATTGCTTTCCGGAAACATTTGTTTTGGCACACTGCCATGCGGAACAGGTTTTTGAGCCAAATACGTTGGTTGGAAACCTTCATCGTTCTATCTAGGTCTGGGCGTCCTGACAGTATCTCAACCCACGTAACACTGAATATTCACAATACCAATGGTTCCATACTACATCGGCCATCTCGCAGTATGAACTACGTCGCTCTATCTGAATGCAACAGGATGGACAGACGAAAACATGCTACTGCTTCCCTCTCCCCCATTATTCTTTCGAACTGAGCTCAGAATGATCACATAGCTGTTAGTTATAGGTGGCGTTGATGTTGGATATTTGACTGTAGACGTAGTTGCTTTTAGTAGTTCGCTTGTTCATCTTCCCGGTAGAGGGATTGGATTGGACGGACGGATTGATTGGAAATCAATCAGTGTTTCTCCGAAGGCTACGGCTAATCGGTGTCAACAATGCGAGCAAACCGGCATGCCACTGCGGTGATGAATCCGGTTGGCACGCTGCCGTAGCGTCGGGTTTTGTTATAACGCGCATCAGTATTAATTGCTTACGAACGCTTAAAGAAATGCAGATGCATTTCTAGTGAGTAGCTTTTTTGAAAGAGGCTGGCTGGAAAGTCTATCTGAATCCGACAACTGCGTTCAAAAGTGGGTGATTTTTAACAGATGCATTTGTTTGCTAACGTTGCAGCGTACATTTTTCTGTGGTGCCATCTTCGAATTCTCGGACTAGTGAGCATGTCTCAAATTAGTTGCAAACCCAAATGGTTGCTGGTACCAAGCCAGCTATTTCACCAGACGGTTTCGTACAACAAACAGGTGCACCCTGCAATTTTCCGAGGCGTTATTAATCAAACATCTCTGTCCTACGTTCCGGCTGTCATGCTAGCTCACCATGATACCGCAATGAGCTATAGATGTGCATAATCTTTGTATCTCCCACTCTGGCAGTTTCATTGTAACCTAGTTGAATTTATGTGTATATGCAGTGTTGGTCCGGAGGCTGTCACAGGACTGGCATCTCTTGGTTGTTATAGCTAAATTCCTCGAAAGAACAGAGTGTTTTAAGTATACTTTTTGTAAACTCCCATGGGATCAAGACTTGTCGGTCAGGTTTTATCGAGTGGCTCTGTTAAACATACTGGTGATTTTAACTAGGCTTGTCATTCTGAGCTAAACATCACTTACATTGAATGATGGATTTCTTGTGCTGATAGACCTTCGTCTTCTCTCATTCAGAAGGGAAGCACACGGCTTGTACCTCTGCCATGCTATAGTTTATCAACAATAAATGCCCTTGTTTTAACCGGTTATTTCACCCCGATGTAGATACCTGTGATTCGTTCACATTATTGGCAATCTGAGCACCACTCATTAGTTACTGCGTTGAAATCTTGACACTTCTCTGCTCAAACTCGTCTTTTTGAGGTGCATCTAGGTGTAAACGAGGTTGGGTACCAACGCTGTTGAGTTTTAACAAAGGTGGCACTGGAAATCACTTGTCATTACTTAACCTCATAAAAATCTTACTCGTCTGTTATTCATAGTGAAAGTGATCATGTCAACGTTCTGTGCCTAGGTAACTGAACTGAGGGAATACTCAACCTTTGCCACCTACGAGTTAGACCTAAAGTGATCCGCCTTATCTTACCCAGTTTGGTATCTTGGTTCACGCTAGGGTACATCCAAGTTGATTTAGTGATAAAACAATGAATGTCATGGACACATTTTCGAACGAGGTTAACCGCAGGTCGTTCGTTCGACTGATTTTGTTTCCGGTGCACGTCCTAAGACAATCGAACGGCATAGTGCCGAACGACTCAAAATGTCTTGTTTTGGGGATGTCCCTGATTGTATAAATTCGGTGTTGTCAATTGGACAGTTGGCTTAGACTGGACCTCTCCTGTGGTGGATGAATCGAGTTCCGCGTGCAACATTACCTTGGTAACGTTTCCATCCAATCTACTGTTAACGCCTATTGTCTCCTTTGCAGTCACAAGTTCAAGCACAGTTCCTACGACGTCTGCTACCTCGGTTTGGAACATCTCATAGGACCATCCGGCCCACATGTGGGCCAACATGTCATGTGGCAGTAGTTGTCTGATGTGGTAAGAATTTACAACATCCATTTGGGCTTCTAGATCTCAATAATGAATAATTTCCGTTTCGCGTTTTGATCCTTCGTATACGCTTCGAGCACATGCGCAACTTTGATTGGGACACTGATACTGGAAAATACATCGGTCGTTTTAGAGAGGTCTCTTCCCACAATTGACGTCACTTATTTAGTCTCACTGATTTAAGCTGCTAAAGATAAAGCTCATACTCGGGGAATGAATTAATTAGATGACGCCCTCGTTAGTTATGCTCTCAAGTCGTGAATCGGTGAATTCGCTTCATCTTGGGTTGGCTTGCCGGCCAGTTAAGTGGTTATGAACTACAAACGCTAGTATTGTCAGCTGGATGTATTCATGTCCTATCAAAAGTCCGAAACGCTCCCTTCACTATGTTTTGACACACCACATATGGCTGTATCGTAAAAACTACTTTTGTTTTATTTGGAACGTGGGAGCTTTGGAACGACTTATCATTTTACCGGCGTACGAACCAGTCCCCTTCTTGTGACTGCTTACTTATCAGCCCTAACGAATCCAGAATGCCCTGCCTGACGTGGCACCCATAGCGTACCGAACCACTCAACCTCACATGAAAATGTCATCTGTCCTCTCCATATTGTACTCCGGTGTGTCTGCGTTTGGATTAGGTTAGTGGTCATATGGGGGACATACACCGTCAGAGCTACAGTCGGAGCAACTGAGACGCGAATGCTGTACTGTGTAGCTGGTACTGGGCGCCTTTACTGTTGAACCAACCAAGTAAACGTACATTGTCTGAGCGAGTGACTGTATTCATGTTGGGGTTCCCCGGATCGGTTCTGCTAAACTGTCTCGTTAGACTGTTACTCTAAACTAAGATCGCAATTCACATGTTTGCATTTTTTTCTGTACAACAATCTTCAGTCGTTTGTAAATATCGTCCAGCTTTGTTCGCGTACATCGAACCGAATAAAATGAGCCAACAATGTTTGTAGTTGTGTGTACGATTCGGCCGCTTGCGGTAACGAAGCGCGCACTTGGTTCGGCCGACTATTTTTTTGTGTAAATCAACCGGCCCGTTGCTCCGTTCCCATGTCGTCTGTCATGTCATAAATAAAATATGTTTTGTCTATTCTTAGCACTTGGGGTTAGAGAGGTTGTCATGCGACAACCCGAATGGTCGTTTTGACCGAATCTGCTGCCGAACTCTTCTGTTCAATCGCTAAGCATTTAATTGGGACGTCACTAACATATTCAGTGTTCCGCTCTGTACCGAAGAGTGACTTATTCTTCATCTTCCTGCGATACTATTAATCGGTTACATCTTCTGGTATGTGTGTCTAGACAATTTTTGTCGTTCATCCAGCTGCTGTTGCAGCCCAGTCTAATGCGGTAATTGGTGATAGGCACCCATTTGTGTATACCTAGTTCTTGTGACCCTGTCTCTCTCATCACGTCTATGTTCCATTCCAGGCTAATTATCTGCCTGCATATCTCCATATTGTGCTAATTGTTGATCGAGATACCATCACGTGAATTACCTCTTTGAACCGTCCTGCCATGCTTCGTTTTTATTAGTCATCAGTCAGGGAATGGAAGGTTCTCTTTGTTCATTGGCCAATGATGGATGCCTTTGCTTCTAATGGTTATCTAGAAGTGATCTCCATTTTGATTGATTCTTTCTGTTAGTTATTACCACACAAGTCTTTCATCGTCAATCCCTGCTCAGGACGAGTGTATACTTGTAAACTTTAGTTGAACGATAAGGCAGTCACTAGTTAATCGTAGGTAGTTGTAAACGTTGTGAGACCAGACTATTCATGAACTCTGCAAATCACTAATATTAGCCGGCCACCGCAAAGGCTGTCACGTCTGTGTACTTCAGCTTTGCTGAATGATGTGCTTCTGGCATCATTCAAAGATGTAGGGCCGTTAACTATTAGTGATTGTAACACTGGAGAATCACTCTGTTTAGTGTTATTTCCCACTAGCTTTTTGATTAACTTGTTTGTGCCCTATTTTATCTGGACTCCAAACCAGCACAATGGACCAGTTTGGTGGAAGAGATTGAGCACATTGAATCTCGTGCGCTCACAGTCCTCTCGTTGCCTTCTCCTTTCGGACTGGATCAATCGCCGGATGAACATGCACAGCAAATTCATTTGGCACTCAAGCACTTAGAGTCACAAGCTGTAGACTGCTTGGAACGTGCAAAGAAGGTGGTCCCTATAGATCGATCGAGCAAATCCCAATCTGCCAGACCGACCGCAGTTGCGAGCGATCCGAAGAAAGTCTATTTGACTACACTACATAAGGTTAGTTGTCGACCAACATTCGTTTGAATGTAACGTTTA
Organism: Paragonimus heterotremus; assembly: GCA_013368495.1. Classification (NCBI taxonomy): domain Eukaryota; kingdom Metazoa; phylum Platyhelminthes; class Trematoda; order Plagiorchiida; family Troglotrematidae; genus Paragonimus; species Paragonimus heterotremus. The sequence goes on from LUCH01017505.1 coordinate 11,093, forward strand.
ATTTGCGTTTACTGATCCGGTTTCATCACAAGCATTACTTGATGACTTTAACGAGACACTAGTTTTAAGTCCATCTGTCTAATGTATGATAAACACCTATGTACTTGAAGCTGTAAGCAAATGTTTTTAGGAATCCCGAACTTTATGGTAACGTGCAGGCGTCCTGCATCGAGTGGCCTGACCGTTACCAGTCCAGTTGTAATCCACAGCCTTGTCGATCTTTTATTTTTCATATGTATGTTCTTCGCTTTTCGAGCATTGACACGGATCGGAGTGGATCACGCTGGCTCAGTGGTCGACACTTCTATTCAGATCGGATCAATAACCCCGTCTGTACATCACTGAGGGGTGGTCGCACTCAGCAGAGTGAGCTTGTATGCTTTATGTGGGCCATATTTCTCACTTTCACTGTTCTGATGTTATCCACATGGTTTCGGCCACCCAGTACCTGTACTTAGTAGAGGCACCTGACGCTAGATGTGTAAGGGAGTGCGCACTTGATTGATAAACTGGTGGGCATGGTTAATAAAAAGGAAACAGAGATGGTAAATCCTTTACAAATCCTGAACTAGCGATTAAAAACGATCTGCTATGGATATAACTATTAAGTGCTGAGACAACTTGTAGTTTGTCGGATGATAACATTTATCGTGTTCTGTTGTAACCTAAAACTCCATATGAACCTTATAACTGCTGGTCTTCATTCACACACCGACTTGTTCTGCATGATCAGTTTCGTTCGTATGCAGATACGTCAGTAAAATATAGTGACTCATTGGTTGGAGTCTACTACCCTCGTGCTACTAGCAGACGCTTCTTCTAACCGGAACACTGATTCTGTGAGCTTCGTACGAAGCAGGTTGATGAAAATAGCTGCTGTGTCTCAATAGACCCGATACGGTTAATCACATTTTCAATTTCTTCTTGTTGCTAGTTATTTTCACCTAAAATGTCATTTGGAGAGTCATGTGGACTAGCAAAAGGTTTAACACTGTTGTACTCGGTTCCATACCTTCGTTATTAACGAATTGGAAGCACCTGTCTATCTGGCTAAATGTTGTCAAGCTACCATGTAGACCTTAATAATGTCTACCCCGTATTCGCATTTGTATTACTAATGAGTAGTTTGGCAGATTAATGACTTTAGATGAGACCCAACTGTGAAAAGTCAGGGCTTCGGCTGGATTCGAACCAGCGACAGACACACCATGCCTCTACATGGCAAGCGCTCTACCAGCTGAGCTACGAAGCCATGCCTGGAGCTCGGAAGTGTCACATTTGGACGCGGTTACCCACCCGTCCCACTGTCTCATATGGAATCCACCAAATGATCCAGGGGATCGACTGCCCGGGCAGGATTTCTCGAACAGTTCACGCTGGATCCACCAACGCCACTGTTGAGCATAGATTCTATATGAGATAGTGGGACGGGTGGGTAACCGAGTCCAAATGTGAAATTTCTAAGCTCCTGGCGTGGCTTCGTAGCTCAGCTGGTAGAGCGCTTGCCATGTAGAGGCATGATGTGTCTGTCGCTGGTTCGAATCCAGTCGAAGCCCTGACTTTTCATAGTTAGGTCTCATCTAAAAATTCGCATTTGTCTTGAGAGTTTAATGCTACAAGTGACAGCCTCTCTTTCTATATGGGTAACTCCGTAAGATGATGCTGTATTAAGTATGCGCTTACGTTCTTACCTTCGAGCTATACCCGTGGTTATTATGGCTCGAGATACTTGGGTACACAAAATGACTACATTAAACAGCTGTCAGAAAAACGTGAATGGACAACATAAAAGTACGAATTTGTTCGATAACTGAACAATGGTATGGATGCATCTGCCTGATTGACTGATATTGGCATGTTTGTGCCTTGTGTGTGGTCCCGCAGTGTTTGATGTGGCGGGCGCAACTACCAGCTCTACTCAAAGAAGCTGTCTGGGTTTCAGTACTCTCTGACTAAGTCATCGCCTAGCTGCTCCGCAATTCCCTATACCTATTGGCAGTTGCAATAAATTAGTCGTGATGCGGTAGATGCCTCAACGGTGTACAGAAGTACTTGGCCATCTGTCGTCATTACTGGTGATACATACTTGTCATACGACTGTGAGGTGAAGAGCGAGTTCCAGTTAAAAAGCTAGACAAATAGGAAGGACGGGACCTTATTATCACATTACCTATCGTTATGGATGAAAAAGATATAAACGTGACTAGTTTCACCGCGTCCGTGAAATGTGGTCGAAGTTCACTACGGGTAGGCCACGCACAGCACGAAAAGTCAAACGAGCCACCACTAACTGAAATCGGCCTAACATGAAAATCTGCAAAAAAAGCACCAGCCCAATAAGCAGAATTTAGCAAAGGTGCATGAAATGGTTAAGTAGAAACCCACTTGCGTTGTGTACTGGAGTTCTGGTGCGTAAACCCGGGCGTACGATTAATGTAGGAACGTTAGAATTAGACAATAAAGGCTCTGCCTTATTGATAGACTTTTCGCTTCTCTGAACATCTGACATCAGGATCCTTGCATATCACAAACAAACTGAGTACCGTGAATATGCCCGGTTTAGTCATGAGAGGAAGCGCGTAGCAAACAAGCTCGTTTTCAGTGTTTCATCATCAGGCTAAATACAACACATTTATATGGGTTCGACAGGGGTAATACATCAATAGGGTGAGGGATGGTAATTATTAGTGTCAAGTTAGCCAGACCCATCAAGTGTTTTGGCAGACAGGCGCTCCTACGTAACATCGATCCGGGTTATTGACCACAGGAGGTTCAATGCTTTGACAAGACGTTTTTGTGAACATAACGGGGGTGAGTGTAATCGAATTGCTATGGCTTCTGCGATGGCTAATAAACGACCTTTGACCCACTTCGATTGAGCTCCGCAGACTCGATAGATCGGTTTGAATGAATCGGCCCGGTTGATCACATGGTTCGATTCGACCAAGTGTGCAGCGACCGCCGATAAACAAGTCTTCATCGATCCTCTAGCTAACCACGCCAGATGGTGCTGCCGCATGCGTTCAGATAGTCGCCTTGTTGTACCGCCTATGTAGCTTGTTCCGCAGGAACAAACAAAACGGCAAACACAGAAAGAAGCAGCATGTACAGGCGGTATATCGTTTAGCTGGCGGCGCAAAACTGGTGTGGAGTTAAATCTTATACGTAATTGAGCTGCGAAATAGGTTTTGTTAAATGCTATGTTAAGTCTCCTGGTTATATTCTCAGCATTACTGTCACCTTTGAAAGGTAACGTAATATAGACAGGCTTTTTGTCTACAGTTTGTGGTACATCTATCTTGGTGGTAATTATCAAATGTTTGGCTATAAACTGTTCTGGATAACCGTTTTCAAGGAGTGTATTAAATATGAACTGTTTTCCTTCTTCTGTGGTGTCATATAAGCAAATTTTCACAGCTCTATGTAGTAAGCATCGGGCTAAATTCTTATTTTGTCTCAAAGGTACGAAACCATTGAAGTTAGCATATTGTCCTGACCAGATTGCTTTGCGATATACTTTACGTTGTAATGTACCGTCCTCACGGCGTGACAAGAACACGTCTAAAAATGCTATGCCTATTGGTGATTCGAGTTCCAGGGTGATACGGATATTTTTGTGGGCTCATTTGAAGTGCACCAGTATTTCATTGAGTTTACGATTCGTCTGCCATGCAGATAATGTCGTCTACATAACGTTTATAAAGAGCTAATGACTTAATATGATCTGCTAGTGAGCTACTTTCAAGCTTTGCCATAAAAATGTCTGCTAATAAAGGGCCTAGCGGTGAACCCATTGCTACTCCATCCTTTTGGCGATACAACCTACCGGAGAAACTGGACTGAACGTTGTAAGTGCAGCGATACAAAAGCTGCTTAAGCCCATCTACTGGTGTCCCTACGTTTATGGCATTGTTCTCTATATACCGACCGAGAAACTCAATTGTCTCACTTAGTGGGATATTTGTGAATAGAGACGTAACATCCAGCGAGAATAAACGCATTCCCTTTGCGTCCAGTTGTCTTACTGTTTCGACAAATTCAAAAGAGTCTCTAAGACTATGAATCGCTAGTTTTCTCCTAACTGGTTTTAACAACTCGGCTAGCCATTTTGCCGTTGCATGATACGGTGAATTACACATATCCAAAATCGGCCGTAGCGGCACTCCGTTTTTGTGCACCTTAGGTGGCCCATAAAGCCTGGGGATTACACTGCCTACTGACCTGATTCTTTCGAATGTGGTTAAATCAATCAGTCCTTGTTGTTTCATACATCTCAATGTCTTTGTTAATGCCTTTTCAGTAGCTACTGTGTTGTCCTTTTCAGTCTTTTTGAAAACAAACTTGGCAGTATCTGCCAGTAGAGCATTCATTTTAGCTAAGTAATCAGCTTTATTTAGAATGACGAATCCAGCACCTTCGTCAGGTCTGTATATTATTATATCCTCATTTCGCCTTATGGACTCCAGTGCGGCTAGATGCTGTCGAGTGAGTAGGTTTTTACCTACAGTTTTCCCGGTCAGGTACTGATAACATGACTGAACCAAGGTTGATTTGAGCTTGTCAACGTTGAGAGGTGACGTTGGTTTCAAATCGATCAGTTGATCATAAAGATTTTCAAATTGACTTTCTAAATCTAACTGCCTAAGTTTACTTTTTGGACAGAAAAATTTTGGTCCTAATGATAATACTTCAAGAGCAAACTTATCCAATACCAAAGAGGGAAAGTTATGCACGTACCGTTCCGGATTTCCCGGAAATTCGGCCCTAGGTTTGATCGGGTTGAGTTGATTTTTCAGTTCTGCTGACTTCTTTTCCCATCCTTTGGCCACGATCTGCTGAACATAACTCTCAAACTCGTTTGCCTCATTCGGCGACAACTCTGTTAGTATCTTCGCGGAAATAACTTGCTAAAACACTTGATGTGTCTGACTAACTTGACACTAATAATTATCATCCCTCACCCTATTGATGTACTATCCCTGTCGAACCCATATAAATGTGTTGTATTTAGCCTGATAATGAAACACTGAAAACGAGCTTGTTTGCTACGCGCTTCTTCTCATGACAAACAAACTGCTAAGTTCCTATGCAACGCCATCATTTCTGCACCGTGCACATTACGCCAGTCGGCTGTTGCCTTGGTAAATAGTGTTAGGCATAGTAGACGACCTTTTTCCGTCTTCAATACATGGTTCAACCATCCCAGTCTGTGCATATTAAGACATTGAGCGTGTGAACTTGCCTGACTGCCGCTGTCAAGTATCTGCTTCATAACTTAGTCATCGCTGACCTGTCATTGTTACCTTTCGTGGAAATTAGAGGCAGATAGCAGCGGCCTGATGTTTGAATACGATTTAGGTCCTCTTCTCCGAGCGACCAGGTTTCTCAGATTAGCACCGCCCTCACAGTCCCTTTGTATTTACAACGTACAATCTTCAGAGCATTGTCTCTGTCACCAAAAGTGCCATGCGTTAGCTTCTATCCTCCTCGCTTTGACGATACAGTCACTCATAACATTCCCCTTGTTGCTGCTAGTGTTGGTATGGCTCCTTAAGCACATGGCCGGATTGACAGCCTCCATAACTTCATTATTTAACATTTTCTTATCATGAACGTAGCAGTCTTGCAGTAACACTTTGCGCTATGAAAATATAACACCAACAAACTTGAACAGGAATTATGAGATCGGACACCTTGAAAAACACTAGAAGTAATGAACGCCGGAGACAGTTGTCCATAAACTCTCAGTCTGCTTGCAGAGTGAGCATACAGTGATGTCAGTGTAGTTCCTTGGAATTCCCTTGCAGAGAGCGTTACGATCAACTGAATCTAAAGCAACTTTCAGGTCTAAAAACACCACGACCGTCGATTGCCTATAAGAGTGTCGATACTCCAATACTTGTCGTAATGTGAGCCGATCTAAAATGAGGCCAGTTAGTAATTCGAACGCAGCGGACACTAGACTGATGTCTCTATGGTTTTCACATAGACATCGGGCTCCCTTTTTGATAACTGGAACTACTGCTTATAGAGATCAATCACGAGGTGTCCTCAGTTTCCGTAACCACCCGGTGGAATTTTATCAGTTCTTTTATCAACCTCCCCTCACCATCCTTGAGAAGAGACAGGAGAAGAGATCTGATACAGGAGTCTTGTTGCACCTCAATAACTTAAGCCCCAAGACCACTTTCGTTCCCGATGAAGGACCGTCTGGAGCGCAATAACCGACTATTCGGGTCCCATCGTCTGCTTTGCCCGGCTGAAGCCAGAGGGGTTGTTCCTCAAACTGTTCGGTTCATATGTCAATTCGACGCAGCTGGCCGGTAGTAGGAGAATCATCTTTCTCACATGTGTTACCACTTATACGGACGCGACAGCCAGCGCAAACACAGTTCAGAAAAGAACGCTTTCCTCTTTTTCTAGATCAAAATGAACATCCCATCTATTTCGGATGTTTGGCCAAGCGGTACTCACGTTCTTTACGCAAGCTTCTGGTCAGTTTACGTTTAAATTCTCTACGGTCGTCAGCATATTCAAAGCCAGTTGGAATCGAGCGACGCTTGTTCATGAGGTTTATCGACATGACAGAAATCTCATTTTATTGTAGCTGTTCAGCTCCTTCGGAATATACCTCTTCACAGTATACTTCCATAGCTGCTGCAATTTGTATTGGCTTTAGGAAACAGGTATCACCCGAGGGCACAGAGAAGGCAGAAAAATTGGGAGGTAAAATAGGAGAAGTTCGTAGTAATTGAATTATGTCACTGTAGGGAGAACGATAACTTCTGATACTTCACAGTCGTTTATGCCCCAGATGGGGGTTGACTTGAGGGACCTACCCCTAGTCTCTGGCTCAAAAGTCCCATTTGCGAGACAGCAGGATACAAGGTTTTCTTGGGGACCCTACTCGAAGCTGATGAGTCAAGATTTTGACTCACTTGGCACTGAGAGTCCTGCCTAGCTCGAGGATACAGTGAGTAAGACATTAATGTCTGGTTTTGTTCATTGCTGCTCGCAGTGGATGTATTCGAGTCTAAATCAAGCTTCTGGATCATACCGGATGTTATTCTGTCGTATTTGTCACGGTCAAACGTTGAGCGATCGGAGTGCTTTTTATTTGATGGAGCTTTCCATAACTTCCTTTGTTAACCGAAGGTTAACATGTGCCACATCTGTAAAAAGTTCTGCTTTATGCCTATAGGATCGTACCCCACTACTTAAGCACTCCTTCGGTCAGTGGTGCAGCATGCAACTCTGTAAGTGCATCTGCTTTTCGTTTGACTACCCTTATTTTGCGCCTCAGACAAGGTTGCACTTGGCAGGACCGAAGTTTCCTAGTCAGCATAGCCTTCCGGATTGATGCAGTGTACAACCCTGACGACCACGTCAAGGTAGTCTAGCAGGTCAGTGCGACATTTTGGAAACTGCGCTTGAGGAATTCAGTGAGCTTATTGTTGAGTTTCTTCTCAGCGTGGAAAGGGGGGAAGACATTTTCCTCGGTAGGCCATTTGCGGAAGTCATACAGACCATGCTGAACAAGGCCGGGCTAGTTTGTGTGAACTCCGTTTGACACTGCTTGAAGACTGGGGAATCCTCACTCCTCCCTCTTATTTCAAGCATTCCATTTGGGACTATGAACAGTTTTCTTTATTTAAGTAGCACTCTCCCGTTATCCTGTAAGATCACTCATGAAAACACCAATGGCACGAATTGCCTTTGCCAACCGGCGTCATCAATGGTTTTCACTGGAGTGAGTGTTACACAATGTTTGTGAACATTCTCTTTTGCCCAATGGTTTGGAAACGTGGCCTGTTCGCGATGAAGATATTAACACTCTTGACGTGTTTGGCCATCGTTGTTTCTACCAGTTAGCCCGCATCCATTTGGATAATCGCGTGAGCAATGCGGCTGCTCATTGGCGCCTATTGCGGAATGCTCAGCGTGAACAATCGGTTGATCAACTAATCACGTTGCACAGCCTGCGATGGTTTGGTCACACACTCCACATGCCTGCTGTACGCTTACTCTATCAGACATTGTACTGTGCGATCACTAACAGTTGGTAAAATCACGAGGTGTTCAAACAACAACGTGGTCACGAAATATGAATACTCTGACTGTCCTACTGAGCAGAACGGGTAGTTGTTGCTTGTCTGACTGGGGTCTTCGTGACTACCCAAATCGTTGGTTAGAAACGTTATCCGAAATGGCACTGTGTCGTAATCAGTGGCTAGCCTACATTCATACCGTTTCTAGTTCTCCCACTTAGTATTCTTTTATCAATTTTTGACTGTGTTAGTAACGTTTTCTTCTAGGATGTTCCGCACCAATGTTGAGGTGAGCGGCGGCTCAAGCCACAGTATCTTCTAGTCAATTTCAGAACTGTTGTGAATGACTGAATGAATTAATAGCACCAACATTTTTGTTCGAGAAACACCCTCTGCTCCAACGGCTCCTAGAGAGCACATCTACTCACTGAATCGGATGCACTTTCCTGAGTGTAAATACTGTAGTTGTTGACCGGCGATACGTATGAAGTTGTTGCAAGACTTTGCGAGGCTTAAAAATGCGGTCCATACATCCCCGTCCAGTTGGAACCTTAGCTTGTTTTCCTGTAATAGCTGCCTCCCGCCTGTACTGAGTCAACGGAGGTTAATGAGTGTCAAGACCCTAGTTGTACCTGAGGTCACGCTGACTTGTTTTCGCGATGACAGTTGATTCCTCTCCTGTACATGGGAATTACCGGGTGACGACAACAAAGAAGGGCGTTGTGGTTCGTCCACCCTAGCTGAAACGTCCGACTCGAAGTCTTCGCTAATGTATCGTAAGCTTCCTTGAAAAGTGCCATCGGAAGGTCACCTAGGTCAGCAGTTCTATTACGTTTGATGAACGAAATGTAGTCGCGTACCTCAATTTTGATATATAATTCTGGATTTGCTAACTAAGGTATAACATCACATGTTTGATGTGATAGCCTCATAGAGGCAGTAGGTCATCTGACTTGACCCTCAAAGTGCTGTATCATTTGTTGCACTATTAATTTCGTAAACCGATGGGCACCATGATCTAGTCGTGTAGATAATCTTAAAATTTTTACTAATGTTTTCCATACCGAAACCGCTGCATTTCGTTAACGCCCGAAGTTAGCTAAATTTTCCTACCGACAATCATCTCATACCCGGTCTTACTGATAATCCTCCTTGGTTTGTTATATGATCTAACTAAAGGAATATTCTATTTGACAGCTTTAGACATGCTTATGAAGTTCATTGTTTGTTTAAAAGGCGAAACACTTTGCCAAGTACTACTTTACGATAAACTTTTGTCCATTAGCAGCATCGGATTTACAAAGTTAGAGTTGAAACAGTTCGTTCCTTTGATGAATTTGAATAAAACAATGAAAAGACATAAATCATGTAATTTTCTCTGGAGTAACATTTCGTGCATTCTGATCATACGTGATATTTGACTAACTTTAAACGAGTCAGAATTCCACTGGGTAAATATCGCGGCTTAAGAGATTAAACTCCCGTCCTGGGGAATTTTGACTCGTTTACGATTAGTTACATGTCCATGTGTGATCAGAATGCACGAAATGTTACTCCAGAGAAAATTACATGATTTAGGTCTTCCCGTTGTTTTATTCAAAGTTAGAACTGTCCACTTTGCTTTCCGATTTTTTCTGGTACGTATGTCTTTCTGCTGGCACCGTCTATTCCTCGACAGCCAGCCGTTGTGACCGATGAGGTCGTCGTCTAGCGAAAGTGAGAACGAAACGATAGAATGTTGGTGCATTAGGCAAACATTTGAACGTTTTCCGTTAACATTGACAGTTCTGGTTGGAACCAGCCAATAGCTGTCTGTCTGACATCCAGTCTGACCCTGAGACAAACGATTCAAAATACAGCGGTGAATCGTGCGATGTCTATGACTTGCACTAACCTGGAATAACCTGTGCTGCGCGCGTAGTTGCAACAATTATCCTCCATCACCCGTGATGCTAGCCCAAACGTGCCACCTAAGCGAGACTTGACTTAGGCGTTGTTATTCTGTAACTGGTCATTTCAAAATCGTGTACTAACCTAAGCAAACCAGCCTGATTTGTATAAAAAACATTCTTTACGTCATTGTCACTATAGCCAGTAGGTGCATCAGCAGACGATGACCCAACTAGCGCTAACTTAGGGGTTTTATTACGTTGTGGGTTGGGCTGTGCACAGTGCTGGTGTACAATCGTTCAGACAGTTTTTAATTGAACATCACGTAGTTGACCACAGCCTTTCCATTCAGATGGACTTCTCTTTTGAAAGGAAGCACGAGACTCAGGTTTCCTCTTTTTTTGAGCTTGTCAGTAATGCATGTCCTTGATACTGGCGGGATTAAGACGTCGGCTACCTTTTCATGAGGCAACCGAGTTAACTACTGTACGGTTGACTCCACATTAGGAACAACTGAATTACCTTATCTGAACGCCAAACCACTTCTGCTTGTGAGTACTGATCGGGTTGCTCAATTCTCGATAGGAGAAGCAGTTATCGCACGTTAATCCCGATTAGCAAACCTACGGTTAAGTTTTCCCAGATCGGTCTAAATCCCTGATCTCTTATTAAACCTAAGTAATAATTTTTTTTTAGCGTGTTCCTTCAAAAGCATAAGCACGATGGTCGGTTTTGGTTTGGTGCAACTAGCTTTATTCGATGTTCGGTTAAATCGAGTGCTCTGCATACCGAACACAACCTTCATTACATCCTGATGTTGATTTCCATTCTTTCAAGGTGGATTATGTGTTTGTACGAACGCATCCCATCTTTATCCTAATTTCACACTTTTAATCCATCGTGATTAGCTGCTGGCGTCTAGTCTTCATGTGGCTGTTTACAGCATTCATCTGAGACAGCGACTGCTTACTTCCAGATTCCCGTCGTCGTTATCTTCTTGTCTGTCTCAAGTCCATGCGTTGTGACTGGCGCGCTGGGGACTCAGGTTCAATCCCGGGTCATGGGAAAGAAAAGCAGTACTAATATACTTTGCTAAGAGCGAAACCCTGTTCTGACGCTTTTTTCAGAGATGCTCATTGGAAACTTTTGTCTGAACGTAAACGTTTTCATCAGTGAATTATCCATGACGTTCTTTTCATCACCAGCCTGACGATAAACGTTACACATCATTCCGGTGTTTCTTCCATCCTAAAAGTTATCAACCGGTTTAAGGCATTTTCCATTCAACATGCATACCGGTTCTGTTTGGGTGGTATTTTCTCACTTTATTCCTATTTCCAGCCGCAATCCATTCCCTTATACTGTTGAATTTGGTTCTTATTTTCTCTCTCTAGCCTTTTCCTACTATTGAAGACGCCCGGAAGTTGGTTGAACACTCAACGGATCTGTTACATCCTCTTCTCTCCGATTACAAATTACGTCAGCAGACGCTCCAAGTCAAGCGAACCGTCAGCTGTGCATGTAGCCAGGCAAGTGCCTAAATATTATTGTTCCACTGTGTTCTTACGCTTATTTAACGTTACCGGTAGTAAAAGTGGTTTCGGTTTGTCCCTTTTGCCTCACGTTTTCGTAACAGCCGGACTGCGATCACCATACTCATTATTTTTAACTGATCAGGATTCCTCTTTTGCGGTTCAACATTGTTCTAACATACCACCCAAATCTATCCCGCCCATCGGTCAAGTATTTGTCTGTTCGATTTTGGATATAACTACCTACTGTATTGGTCACTTACTATCTTCAGAAACCCACTATTTTTCGGCAAGTTTGAGCAACAGTCCACACTGATCAGTTAACTAATTAATATTTTACTTCACCTCGTTTGAAAATTTCTGTAGCATCGTTTGGTCGACCTAAACGCAATTTTTCTGTGAAAAAACTTTGTAATCTAAGTTAGTTGAGCGTCTTCTGCGTTCAAGAATAAATATTTTGTATAATTTTCAATTGTCGATCCTTTTAAACACACAGGGTTTATCCCCAAACGTGTATCATCGTTGTGTTCTAAGAAGTGTTCAGTGCGCTCGGAACAACCGAATTCGGGGATTAACATTGATTAAGGCAAGTAGCAACGTCGGTACACTAGTTACAAAAGCAACGAGATTTCGTACATCGTTACCGCAAGCGTGACTAGACTCCGTACTCATCCGTATCCAATGTCACGAAGTACACCACCCCGGAATTGGTATGAATAATCGCAGCAAGTCTTACGAGACAATCTCAAAGGTCCAATAGTTTTCTGTTTTTTTTTTTTCAATTAGACGGATGTAATCATTCACAGATCCTGTTACCGCCCTCCTCTGTTTCATCATCCTTAGGCATCGCAACTCCATGCAACCAGGACTCACATCTTATGTACATTATTTGTAGTGTATCTATTACCGTTGACTCTCACCCGTACAGTTCGATGACGCTTTGTTCTTATACATTTCCCCTGATCGCATAACAGCCAAATTGGGGGTCAGATTGTTTATATTGCGGTTTGAATCTGTCATTCTAGAATTCGATTTTCTTGTCACCTGACTTGATCGTGTTCGTAGTTTCGAGACACTTTCATTGCTTCCTCGTCCCATTTTAGATCACTCGTCATGACCCTGTACACTGTCTCGATCGCACGCGCTACCTAATGGCATTTCTCAGTGGCGAACCAGTTAAAATATCTGGTGTTTCCACTGGAAAGCAAAATTCTGATGAAATGACCTTGAGCCAGATGCTTCCAGGAGACCTTGGTTCGACTTATGCTTGGCAGTGTTTGTTCTCAGCTACGTTGTCTCAGGCCGAACACCAGTTTGCCCACAACTTGGAGATCGCTGTGACGTTCGCTTCCGTTCTATCGGGTATTCTGTCTCAACATCCTGATAGGATTGTAAGTTCCATTTTGTGTGCAAAATACTCCGTCTGTTTAATCCGGTTTCCTGTTTTCATCACTGTCGTTAAGTTTTTCTTTCATCGTTTGTTTGCACTAAATGCAAATCGAGAAAAATTTATTGCGTCTGAAGGGTGGATATTTGGCATGCATGCACACCTACAGATGCAAAATTGTTTGCGCAAAATTTGGCTAAATGTTCTGCCGTTAAATTTATTTCCGAGTAAGTAACTGCATTCAAGTAATTAGAAAAGATCCAGATGTGGAAAATATAGGCTCCGACTGGACTCCAACTGGCAACATGAACAAAATATCCTGTTTAGCCAAGTGTTCTATCAGCTAAGCTACAAGTTTGCCAAACAAACATCCATCAGGAAGAGACCCAGAAACAGTTACATGGTCAGTAGAAGATGAGGCGTAGTTAATAGATCACTCATGTCAACTGGTAAGTGCAAAAAATAGTTGACGTAAATTGCACACTTGCATTTCATCACAGCTCTCGTATTCATATGAACGCCGTCACTATGAAGCTGAACCTTGGCCTTGATGCGATGTGACGCCTTCCATATCTCAATGACCTATTGGACTAAACTGGTGTGACGAGCACACTAATTGAATTACTCATACCAGGCAGGCCAATACGTAGAGATCTAACAAACCAGTCACCTGATGCAACAGGCCGGGGGTTGGAAGGTTGGCACAGTGTTTTGGCAAAGTATTACATTAGACATACTGCCACCCACCCGCTACCTTGCGGTATAGGCTTTTGAGCCAAAGGCTTTGATTGAGGACCCTGATCGTTCATCTGTCTAGGTCTGTGCGTCCTAACAATACCTCGGCCCACACAACCATGAATACTCACAACGCTATAAACTCCATGCTCCATCGGCCGTCTCGCAGTATGACTTAGGTCGCTCTATCTGCTGCATTCAGCAGGGTCGATAGGCAAAAACATGCTATTGTTGACCCTTCCCCACTGTCCTATCAAATCTAGCTCTCAGGCCCCTCCCGACTCCCATTTTTGGTGATTACTTTGCAGGTCTCACAACACATGTAACCAGTCGTAATAAAACAGTATCTCTAAGTATCATCCCCTGTCACCCAGCCTCAGATCTTCTTTGTCCCTTGCTTAGACTCAGAATGTGAATTAATGTAGGTGCTTCCAACTTTCACACTCTTAAACAGATAGGCCAATAGTCCGCTCTCGCACGAACATTAGACTCGTTGCATCTCGGAGATTGGAATCCAGGACAGTAATCAGCGTATGGAACTAACTGGCACCCGCACTGTCTACTCGACACTGGTTATACACTTCGGGTGACTCTACGGCCGCCACTACAGGTCAGGCTGGAGTAGGTATAGTCCTCAGCACGTCGGCCACAGCCGCATTAGTAGATTGGAATCCTGTTAACAGTAGACTTTGTGCCGTCCGCTTGGCAGCTCTAGACGCGACTTTCAGAAATCTTTTCATTGTGTCTGCTTACGCCCTTACTGACTGTAGTGACGTTGGCGTCGAGGACGCTTTTTATTCGGATCTGGCCGCTCTTTCCATCAACGCACGGTTCTGATACAGCCGTTCTGGCCAGACATATGACCACCCAGGTCAGCCACCTTGGTGAGGCCGAGTCTCGTTAAATTACAGGTTTGCGATAGCATCACATCGCTTGGATAATGGCGGGTGACTGTTACAGGTGTGCGCTGAGTAGAAGCTAGTTTTAACCACCACTCGTGCGCACCATTGTTATACTTCGCGCCCGGCTTCTCTGAATCAGGTCTGGTCTCACAGACCACAGGTGTTAGTTATGGGTGGCGGGGTTCCATTCAGGACTGTCTTTCTTACCGGAGCACATACTTGGATTCAGATCATGCGTTGGTACGCTGTCGTTTTGTTCTTACTTTCGCTGGTCAACGACCCCATTGATGACAACGAATAGCTGTTGTGAAATTGGCTGTATATCATCGATAGAGCTTACGTATCAAACCAGCCTAGAAAGATGCCTTAGTAATTCTTACTCTAAAGATCCTAATAGCTGCTGGACCGAGATCTCACAGACAATTTATGAAACAGGTACTGTAGTATGTGGCACGGGGTTTGTGAGTCGAACAAGCATTGGATTTGGGAGAAATCCCGGGTGTTGTTAGAAGTCAGATGGATCATTCCTCCTGGCAATTCACGTAATAAGTTTAAGAGAGATATCCGGAGGAAACTGAAACGTAGCCTAGACGCTGACTGCGAGGCTTGGTTAATTGAAGAAGTTAGGGAAATGGGAACCGCTTTTATTTCGGGGAACACCGGCAACCTCTTTAAACTTATCCGTGCTACTGGTCCCAGATGACCGTTTGTGAGTGAATCTATCACGGAAGCAGACGGCACACTCATCTATTATAAGTCCAGAAAGTTAGAGCCGTGGGTGGGACACTTCGAAAGTCAGTTTGGTTGCCCTTGTGCTTCTGTCTTATAGCCGCTAAACCTTGCGCTGTGCACCCCGTTCGGTAGATTCAACGCCACTCACTGAGACTGAGGTTGGCAGTTGAATTTCAGTTCTTAAACGTAATAGTGCTACTGGTCCAGATGATCTCGCGCGGGCAGTTTTCAAAGAAGGTTTGGAGGTGTTATTAGGGACGCAGTTTTTTTTAGGTTGTGTGAACGATGAAGAATATCCCTCTAAACTGCGGTCACTGGGCCGTAGTTCCCATATTGAATAATGGCATCCGGGCCTGTTGCGAAAATCATAGAGGAATTAGCTTGACTCCAGTCATTTCAAAGATTTTGGCATCCATTGTACTTCGTCGACTCGCTTCAGCTCGGGTGGCGAACATTCGGGAAGAACGGACAGGCTTTCGCCCTGGACGAGGAGGTATTGATCAAATTTTACTCGTCGCCCAATTCGGAAGCAGTGTCGTGTGTACCACCGACGAACAATTGCCGTATTTCTCGACTATAAAAGTGCGTTCGATTGGGTGGATCGATCTACACTTTTAGAGTCGGTTGAACACAGGGGTCTACCGACCAGTTATGTGTGCATATTGTGGGTGCTTTATTCCTATACTTTAGCGCAGGTTAGGTTTTATGGTGAACAACCGTCTGACAGTTTCAACACCATGTTCGACGTACGTCAGGACTGTCCATTTTAACCATTTCTGTTAGTCATGGACGAAATAACGGAGGATTGTATGCGACACTCACAAGATGCCGGCGTGGAATTGCAACCTTGTGGAAGACTGGCTGATCTTGGTTATGCCAACGTCTAGGTTTTGCTTTTTGACACTTTCCGAACAGCACAAACAATGCCAGACGCCACTTCCGGCTCTGCTAAGTACTTAGGAATTCGCATTGTAGCCTTAGATTGGAAAGTGCTTTTTCAAGGTTGTGATTACGTAAATTTAATGTTAGGTAATCTAGCAATAGGGGTTGTTGATCGATTTGTGCACTTAGAAAGTCATGTCGGTGGCGGAGATGTAGAGAGTGAAATAGAGGCGCGTATCTCTGAGTCTGTAGCTGTATTCGCCAATCTTCGGACACCTCTGGCGACGGAGTTATCCCTCTGAGGCTTTAGGGCCGTCTATGTGAAACGATAGTGACGGCTGTTTATCTTTAGGTCAGCGATGCTTGACCGTTCTAGATAGAAGGGGTTAACCGTCTTCAGGTATTTGACCACCGGTATCTGCGTTTGTTCATTCGTATCGGGTGGCACCAACCAGTAAGCATCGAAGAGGTTAGGAAGTGGATATTTAATAGTGCTTGTCAAACGAACTCTCTTGTTTGATCCCTACGTTTGCACAAACTTAGATGGTTAGGTCTTGTACTAAGGATGCCAGCTAGTCATCTGGTACACCGAACACTGTTTGCCGACCCTGCGCTCGACTGGCGTAAGGTGCGAGGTGGACGGATGATGACCTGGCGTGGAGAAATGAAGTTGTGCACCAAGAGTTTGATCACTGTAGGTCAGGTTCACCTCCTAAACTTTGTCCTGGCCACCCACACAGTCGGTGACTGGAGATGTTAAATGAGATAGCCGGTAATCGAGCTCAATGGCGTGAATGCTGTCGTTGTCTGTGAAGTGAGTGCACTTAATGACGCGGGACAGTGAAAGCCGTAAGAAAGCTGACTTACTGGTGACACCTTACTTTCAGTTACAGCTCGGTTGTTTGTTCACAAGGTGTAGGCGCCTTGATGTTGTCTGTTTGAATATAGACGTAGCTATTTTTAATAGTTTGGTTCCCTTCCCCTCCTCTTCTTTTTTCTTCTCTCTTCCTATACAGTGTTTGCTTCTGTTCTTCTTCATGGTTGTGTGGCAGTTAAGCATCAGTGAGAACCACTGATGTATTGCCGTGTATGTTGGTGATTACCATGGACCGTTTCATTCAGGGAGATTTTCCTTATTTGGATCATGGTTTACGAAACCCTATGGAATCCCCACCAAATGTTGTGTGCACATTTACTACCGTTAGTGTGAGATTCCAGTCATCTGACTGACGCTCGGTTGTTTCAGTATTATTTTGTAACGTTCGAAGAGCTTTCCCGTGATGTATCTTTGAGAGCGAAAGAAATTCTGCGTGCTCCTGATTAAAAAATTCAGGATGAGCAATTTTCATGTCTTCGCCCTTTTTGTATTTGTTTCTCCACTTTTCATGTTTGTGGTATTTTTACCAGGTGTGGTGCATAAACAGTGTCTAGTGGTTAGAATTAATCGGTGCCACGTGACCACTGTCGTGGTTACCGTCGCTCATCATGCGTGCGTATCCATTGAACTTCAACCACACGTCCAGCTGTCGGAACAGCCAACTCTAACCTGTATGAAACATCGAGTGCCTTTGTTGCATTGCACCAATACGAATAAAAGATACGTGTTACGAGGTTTACAAATTTCATCGCTTACACTGGCGAAACGAGACACTGTAACAGAACTAAGGGATAAAGACACTTGCCCGATCCCTATTGACTTAAAGTAACGTAAGCAGTGTCGTGTTAAGTTATTCTGTCGAGCCGACCACTTTTGTGCGTACACCACGCTTATAGGGTTCGATAATATCACTCCTCTGAACGTCCGCAACAATGTTCTGAATGATTTGTGGGAATTGTTGAAATGATCTGTTGTCAACAGCTCTCTGATAATCGCCGTAGTTGGAATCCTTAATCGATGTAAGTTTCCGTGTATTCACAGAAAACAGCTTTATGAGCAAACGTTCTCGTTAGATTTATCATCCCTACTTTACACTTCTAAAAGTTGTTCATCAATATATAGAATAGCTCAGTTACCCTTGTACAAAGAAGATGTGATCAATTGGATTATGTTCCACCATTAATGTGCATAAGACAGTCAGTCAGTATTAATTCTATGTGACGAGTGTTGATGAATGGGGATGTAAACATTTAGGGGTGTTCAAGGGATTGCACGACTTCCTGATGACAACATAACACGTGATGATCTAATCGAATCACGATCACTTCGTCGTTCTCCTGACCCTAGTTGTTATATGGGCTCTTTTTAGGTGCTCTTACCTGATTAGGTGGGGTTCGTACCTTTTCTGCCAAATGCTTGACGATTGCACGGATTGTCGCCAGGATTTCTCGTGTTCCACTGCTGACTGATTTCGTTCATGTCTTAATCAGTCTGTATTATCTGGGTCTCAGAATGCTTTGACTACGAATTCAACGGAAACGCAAGTTCGTCAGCTTATTTTGTGGAAGTTAAATTGCCTGTTCATAAGGTTACATTTGAATTACTGCGTTCTGTTTCGACGTCATTTGGACTGACTACTTTTGAATGTACTCAGCTGTTCGTTGTGATTAGCATCGACCCTTATATATTCTGTATTTTACATGTGCTTTTGCTAGGAGTAAATGCAAGGTGTACATCTGGCAGCATGTCTTCTGTCCATATTGTTTTGTAATTCTCGTTTGCACGTAGGCCGTAGTTGATAGTTGCCTACCTTACGCAAGTATTCTGGTCTTGTTTGTACCCACAGCCGGAGTTCTTCGCCCGCATATTTATCGTTTGTCCTATTTTATGCGCGTTTACCGATGACACAGCCTGTTCGCTTGCAAGGACGATGCTTGAATCCAGCGATCTGCTCGCACGTTGGCGCGGAACCGCTCGCCTGTTCGCAGCTCTCCTAATCGCTCAACCTCCGTCGCCATTACGCTTAAAGCGACCTCCTCACTTAAATCCAGCTCTTCTTTGGCGTGTGATTGCGGGGATGGTAAACAAACCGTTTGTACCGTGTGCAACGGCGGAGGTAATTCTCCCAATTGTTATTTACTTTCCGATCAAAACAGATTATGAATAGGTTCATCAGAAAGTGTGCACCTTCTTGGTTTACCATGCTTTGCTTTTGAGTCCAACTGACAGTTTTTATGTCTATCGTCAGTCGGCATGCTGTCTATCTGTATTTCGATTGTGCTACTTGGTACGCTTCTCATGACGTGCTTGGTGTCAGAGCATGTGAAAGGCTGTTCTGTTCCTTTCTCAACGCTACCGTTCGGTCCGATAGCAGGCTTTATGGCTAATCCGTCCATCTTCCGCTCCAAAGATTCCCACAATTATGCAGTGAGGTTGACTTATCGTGACCATAATAATCGAGGTACTATTCGGGAAATTTGTGACTGATACGAGCTGTGTGTGCAGTTGCTCTGTTGCTCAAGAAGACATGATCTGACACATAACGCTCGACTCGTTCTTTCAGATCCATTGTGGCATTGGAAAGTGTCCACCATGAACTCGATTTCGGGTGATCCGCATTTTCGTTTTACAAACACGTCTGCTGTCACATGAGGTAGGCGTATAGAGTTGTTCAGTCAATAGGAAATCAACTTGTTAAGTTTCTTAACCTTTCATCAGTTTGTGCCTCAATATAGAGATTTCTTTATTACCCTGATCTAAACGAAGATGTTAGTGAATTATGTTGATAGGTGCTCTTTGGCCAGGTGGGATGTTCACGACCATCCAGTCCGTTGGTCGGAAGGGCTTTCTGACGTCATGATGTCGCAGTCAATAACGAGCTTATATCTCTAGCATTGTTGACTTTCCCCGTTCCGCATGAACCATTTTTTGCTTAGTTTTCTGTGGTGCATTTTTACTTATTCATCACTCTACCGCCTCGTAGACTGTTATCAAGATCAACGGTAGCCCGAGCTCTAATACCCAAATGTGTAGGCTAAAAATGTTAATGTTGATGAGTTTACAGGGTGACGTGAAAAAATCTCCATTCTCGGAAGTCGTATTCTACGCAAGACCGCGCGAATCAAACTTGAATAGTCGGAAGTCATAACTAGTGCCACTGTTGACCTATACCGTCTGTCATCGCGAATCTTCAACTCCCCAAACGCCTTCCGTGTTTACTAGTCTTATGTCTCACAACCTATCGGCCAACTGACTGTTTGATGTGATCAACAGACCATAAACTATATAGGTAGATTTTCCTGCTCCATATGTTCCAGCAGCATGCTAATTTATCCCTATCATACCATCCACTACGTTAACTCCTAGAAAGCAGTGATTCACTTGTCATCTAATACTTGGTTTACTACTTGAATCACATTCCTGACCTAGTCATGTTGGTACTGTTGCGGACCAGTCATGTTATCTAGACTTAATGCCCGCACGGTCTTGCTCGACAACGAGATTGGAGGCTCTGTGTTATACAAAAGCTTTATTTCGCAATGTACGTGAAGTTCGTAAGAACCTCGAAGATTGGAGAAAGCTGAAAATACCTGCATATGTCTGGATTTACATTAGCCGTTTTAGAAATAAACGGAAAATCGGTTGCTAGTTTCACTTCTGGAAAATCGACAATAATATGGTTGCAAATGTGGAAAAATGGGGATATATGAGGAAAAGAAAGACTTGATTGCAACCTTTTTAGCATACTAAGTGTGCACGTCGGTTTGCAACTGGCAGCAGCCGACCATCAATAGCATTGGGAAGTCAAGTGTATCCGCAATTTAACACGAGGATTCCAACAACCAAACTATCGGGAAACAGTCGTGCATCCCGCACTTGTGCGTCAAGTCTGTACTTGATTTCTACTGATGATGCTACTGCAACAGACTGGTGGGCTACTCCAGTTTGTACAGATCTGGACGTCAGAAGAGCGTTCACTTCAAATTAAGCGGCCCGTCTTGTCTCGTTGCTTTAACGCATCACTCATAAGATGGTTGTTTGGGCTGGACATGAGCAGGTTTCGTGTTGGGCGATAAGGCTGCTGGTGGGTATTATATGCTGAGGTTGTCTCTTCGGACATGAGGACTGTCCCGATGTTCGCAACCTGTCTGGTGAAGGTTGTAAACTGGAAGTTTCAACCCAGTTTGTGACACCTTGTACCTTCTCGGTAGGAGCATTACTATTTACGAGGTGTGAACGACAAGTTCGACTTCCCATCTCAGGATGAGGACATGTCAGCGAGTTGACCACAACTTGAAAACAGTCTGGGGGAAATGATCCAAACATTATCCACTTGTTCTTTTTAGGCGAATCAATGAACACTGTCGTGACGGAGCACAGCAGTTTATAGCTGAAGCCTTTTGCGAAAAGTTTTGTACTTATAAACGTATCCGTCTTATAGGCAGTTCTCTTTCGAGTGTTCTATTTAATCTACAGTAATCAGCCAGATTTATGGAATTATGTTATTATCCTACACCAGTCTGCTTTGTCTGTGGCTAGTTAAGTACGAAATGGTCACAGTAGATGTAATCAACGTTTGCGTTTGATATCTATTCAGAATGTCAGTTGTTTTCACCTTGTTGGATTCAGCATGGTTGCGGTCCGCTTTAACTTGTACTTTGTATTTATCAGCGCAATTTATCGGTGCATCCACATGAGTATGTTCTATCAGTTCAAATGGTTGACCGTTCAACTCCACTAGTTTTTTTCTGATTTACCATGTTTTGTACACGAAGGTCTCTAGGTGGGCTCAAAATGAAGGCTAGTCTAAATTTCAGGAACCAGACATACAAGTTGTGATCCACTTACCGGACTTCGGCTATGGCTTGGTGCAGTTGCAGATTGGAGGTTTGTAACAGAATTAGTACCGCTATAGAAGCTTCCGTGCACAATAGGTAGT
This sequence comes from Paragonimus heterotremus, assembly GCA_013368495.1. Lineage (NCBI taxonomy): Eukaryota > Metazoa > Platyhelminthes > Trematoda > Plagiorchiida > Troglotrematidae > Paragonimus > Paragonimus heterotremus. The sequence continues at coordinate 33,017 of LUCH01017505.1, forward strand.
AACAACCCTTGTAGAAGCACACACACAGTACTACTGGAGATTCTTAGCTTTGTCTCTAGTATCCTCATTTGCAGGTCTCTTCTCTGAAAGATGCACTCCTTTCCACGAGTCACTTTCGCATAATACGGGGTTTCTTCATGCTAGTTACCTCCGCCGAAGTAATAAACCTTCCTGAACCGTGCATGTTGCATTTTTGAATCGAAATATGCCCCAATCTCGGAAGGAAACGATACCGCAGTCATATCCGGCCGAACACAAACTGACTGTACATTGACCTCAGAGCTGATCGCTAAGGTACATGGATTCACTTGTGAAAAGCTTTCGCACATCACTAGCAAGCCAGTATCTGTTCTACACCCGACCATGGAATATGGTGTGTGACTACTACAGCGGTGCTTTTTTCTCTGAATCACACCAAACGAACGCAGACCAAATGTTAACTGTGTCATAAACCACATTGCGGGCATGGCGTCTGGTGGTTGTGATTCCGCGGAGGCAATCACAGACTTCATCTTGGAATCTGAACACAAGACGCGTGCATGTCACTTTGTCAGTATGAACTAACTTCCTTTCTTGCGGAAGGAAAACCATGCCACACTTTTCCGCATATTTAAAGCTTCTTGAAATATTGCTTAACGGAATGACTTGCTCTTCGTGAAATACAACCTTCTTTGCTGTATTGACGTTCATAACTTAGTCCAGAATTCTGTTAAAACAGTGGTTATAAGGTTCATATTATAGTCGGAAATTCGAAGGTTCGAATAATCATCACCTGACTTTTGTCTAGACCTGGCCACTGTGATAATATTCAAATCCATGTGTCAACATACTGTTCCACGATAGCATTGATTGTGGGGAGTTGAACCGTGGAATCATTGTTCATCTGTTTGTCTTACTTATTGTGGATACAGTCCTGGTCATTTTAGAGCAGAACACAACAATCATAGTTGCTTCACGGCTTTCCCCATTACGGTTAACTTTTCCGATGTACTCATTGTTGTCAACAGTGCCATATATTCGCGGCACATCTGAAGCAGTATAAAAGACGTTCCAGCCACTGGGCAAAAATCGACCTAACATCGAAAAAGGAACCATCCACACTTATACCTATCGAGGGACCAATGCTACAACTATACGGGCTACCAAAGTTTCATAAGGATCACGTAGCATTGCGACCAATCGCTTCATCCACACATGCCACTAACTAACTTCTAGCAACGTTTTTCTGTCGAAATATCCGACCATGTCTACCTCACGACATTCATAATGCAAACAGCTCAGCTGATTTCCTGAGGCAGATTAAAAACGTGGAGTTGCAAGGAGACGACGCACTAGTTCCCTTCGATGTTACGTCACTCCTGACTAACTTATCGAAGAAACTTGCGATAGCAAGTTTGAAGCCTATGAGTGAGGACGACATCCCCGGCAATAGGACGAATCTTTCTCCAGAAGAATTGATTCAGTTAATGGAGTTATCTATGGACACGCCTGCAATTTGAAAGCCGCGTCTATCTGCAGAAGAGAGGTATTCCAGTGACCTCACCTGTATCAGGATTGAGTGCGAACGCCGTAATGGAGGCACTTTGAATCTGAAATCTCTCAGACATTTAAACCTAAATTGTGACTTCGATAGGTGGATGACGCATCTGTTGTTTCACCTCGTACTCAGCCTGACCAGTTCCACAGTTGTTTGAATACCATAATGGATGGAATAACCTTTACACTCGAAGAAGTAGAAAATTCATGTCAAGCGTTCCTCGGTTATAAGAAGATCTGTTGGCAAGCGTGAAATCACTGTCTATTGCAAATTGACAACTGATGTCATTCTCAGGTTCGACAGCAACCCTCTAGCCTGTCAACTTAAAAGCTGCGTACGAACGTTGTTCCGACGTGCAGACACGCACTGTAACTCATCCGAACTCAGAAGACACAAACCAGAACACTTGTTTAAACTGTTCACTTCCAATGGATACCCCAGTAATTTCATAAAGGTATCTATCAGAGGGTTCGCAAGAACCGAAGATACGGAGCCCAAAACGCAAATATTCATGGGACATCTGAAGTAGCACAGAGGATACTCCATCCACAGGGCATCCAAATATCTCACAAACGAAACTCAACACTCCGTTCTGCTTTGGTGAGCGCCAAGGATATTGTAGAACCATATGAACCGTCTGGTGTGACCAACAGTTAAACAGCTGTTCACAAACGCGCACGAACACAAATTAATTATGCGACTTGCCGATCCTAGATCACAACTGTGGCACCATTGCGCCGGCAA
>LUCH01017506.1:0-35450 GCA_013368495.1 Paragonimus heterotremus
AGCGCTACGAAGACCAAAACGCATGCGCACAAATTTGAACGAACCGAATGGAGTGGTAATAGCCGTCTTGGGTATATCCTCTTGTGCTACCGGTATCTGGTGGTAGGCGCGGACGAGGTCGATTTTGCTGAAGATCGTTTTGCCTGCAAGTCTAATAGCTAGATCGTGGATGTGTGACACAGGGTACCTATCTGGAACAGTGGCATTGTTCAGTCCAAGATAATCGCCTTCTGTCTTCTTTGGCACCATGTGCAGAGGAGATGCCCATGGGCTAATATGAACGTATACTGCATTCTCAGACGTTGTTCAAAGCTTAAGTCAACTAGATGGATCAGCCACTAGCGCAAACGCATGACGCACGCTCAGACATTGTTCATGGCCCAGGTCAACCGGACTTGCTTAACGATCTCACTATCTGGGTAAGTCAGAATTAGGAGTATCTGATAATGAATCGAAGCATATTATATTATGTACAACTCTTCTCTGTGATATAAGGTGAGAAACAGTTTGACGATTCGGTTATCATGATTTCCCTCCCCAATATGACTCTGAAGTGCTTCTTGGCAACCGCCACCTTCTTATTATTGCATTGGGCTGAAAGTAGAATATATACTGCTACAGGCTTATTGGGACCAGTCTCCTATATTTCCCGTCTGTATAAATAATCAAACGAGGAACCTTTGAGAATGGGATTTAAAAGGTGAAGATGGGCAGGTGAAAAGTTGGAAAACACTGATAGCTACCGCTAATAAAATGTAACTGTAGTGGATCCCAAAAATGCAGTCATTAAAATATAAAACGTCAAAAACGTGTGGTCATTTCCCAAGAAGCAGTTTTGATCAGTATCTGGATCTAATCAGCAGCAAATTAAACCAGTATCTACAGGAGGTTTCGTGGCTTGAATGAAATCCCCCTAACTGTGTGAGACGACTGTTATCTACTTTATCTCATACGGGCTGTCACAACTGTGGATTTTCCAGATATTTTCAAAAACTGTACATTTCGGCCTGTTGAGGCCCTTTGTCTCCTGAAACCGGATGATGGACATAGGTCACGAGATTTTAACAGTGTGATTTGCATTTACCAGTGTCGAACGTAAAATCGACAAATGAATCGCGAAAAGGGAACCTTTCAGTCTTCTCAACACGACCTCAACTACATCCCACTGTCTCCCTAGTTGTGGGAATAAATAAAACGTCACTGCCGACCAAAGAACTATAGCGATTAGACCTATAGGGAGACCATCTTCGACACCCTCAAAATTCTAGACCCCCTACGACGTTAGTGTTGCCCTACTGGTATCACCGTGTTTGTTCACATTACAAAGTAAATTTACTACAAACCACTAGTATCGAATTTAATGTGTTGGCGTGGGTATCGTAGTTTTACTCGTGGTTGTATAATGAATCCGTTATTTATACTACTGTGAGCTACACTCACTAGGATAATAATGGTTCAGCCATTATCGTTCAGAACATCGCCCAACGAGTCTGAGGTTTGTCAGGAGTATGTCGAAATGTTCATCGATGGATACAGAACGCAAAGAAAAAAGTGACCAAAGAGTGCACAAAAACAGCAAGTACCTGACGATTGAATCCTTATCAATGGTGTACATTTACTGTTCTTCCATTACATGTATATTGCTTAAAACCGTTTGTTTTAAAATTTTATTGATATATCGACGCTGCTGCGCGAAGGCGTGATTTCGTTGGGAATTGACTTGGAAATAAGACATGTCCGTTATTCAGGGCCTTTAGAAAGTAAACGAACAAGCGCTCGTAACGAAATAAGGAGTTAGGAAACTTCTTCGTTTGATTGTCTATTGGGTGACTACCAAGTGTTCAGTCAAGACATCCAACAGACGGTCGTGCTACCTGGGTTTTTTGCGGACTTGTCGTTTTATTATTACGACTTCTGATTCGCGTTAAGGGCGGGGGAACTTTCGGCGTACGAACCAAAGAGCAAGGAACAAGCTTTAGAATAAACCTAGATAAAACAGTGTAGACTCAAGCCTCACATGTACGCCAATAGACAAAACTGAAGGTCTCGGAAAACCGCAAATCAAAGTGCGTGGTAAGACACAGTGTTGCACAGGCGTGCTTGACTTGTACTATCTGGTTCTCTTTATGTGAACACAGTGCGGCTTTCGGCTTCTGATGTTTGAACGTGCATTGCGTACTCACCATCATATGACAAAACCAACCTCACGCAAGCCAATAGCGTCGACGGTGCTAAATTCACATTGGTCACGGATCAGGTAATAGCGTAGTGATCTGGAGATGGCCCCGGTCTGCCTGCCGTAGTCCACATTGTACGTATAATCGTTGTCTGCCTTTTTTTTTGGTGCATGTCTTCGCGTTCGTTTGTTTGAATGGTCGTTGACCTATGCGCGTCATTGACGCCACACACACTTCCGGCTTGCTCGCGCGCTCGACGATGAGATCCTTAGTCTTCTTAGCTGCTTTCGCGTATCGGTTAGCACTGGTTGTAATTGTCGTACAATATGTTCAATCTCCCTCAATCATTCGCATTCTTACTTTGTGTCTGGTACTTTTATTGTACACCTGGGAAGCGTTAATTCAAGGCACGTTCGTGCTAAAATAGATTGAATACAAGCAAGTGCTAGACCCAACCACATGGAATCACAAGTTACAAACAACCATGATGGTGTTCGTCATTTTGGATGATGCACACTCAACCAAAACAAAATTAGATGCAATTTAGGACAATATGGTGCAGCTAACCGTCCTGTCTTTTTCTAAGTTTGAAATTAAATTTCAAGACAAAGCGTGCATCCCAGTCATAGTTGTCTTCAAATAAAACTCACCGGTGCACTTCTGGCTAAAGTGGACATAATATCTTAATACCACACTTTCCTGTCATTCGAGTTAACTTATTTGCAAACGCCCTTCCAATTTTCAGCGTCATTTTCTCGTGTTAAAAAACTGCAGGTGCAACACTAAGCTAAGTTAACTGTGTACTATTGTACGCATCCCCATTACCTACCTTGTTGTTCAACCGTGTCTATGGAAGACTTCAAGCCTCCAAACTCTTAAAATACTTTATATACGCCGTTGGCCACCTTCACTTCACTCTTTCAAAATGATGTGCAATCTGTGACACGGTGTAACAAAACATTTTATTTACTTCGAGCATCATTCACACTTGCCCACATTCAGATAGGCTATGCAGTCAGGCACACTCAAAAAGAAGCGTAATACTCGAGTTTTGCTCCTATTAGAACACAGTTACACAACCATAAGCAGAATCTGACATTCAGCCACCTTGCCACTGATCTCACATTAGGTAAGACCGAATAATCATGCCTGAAGGCACAAAACATTTCGTAACATAGTAGACAGAGTTACTGCCTGTTAACCCCAATTGTGTGCTCATTTTGGAAAGACTGGGTGAAGTCCATCTGAGTATGAAAGCTGCAACTAAATGTGCAGACAAACTAACAATGGCTCATCGATTTCGATCTATAGAACAAAGGAGCACAATATCTGAGGAAAGTAATACGTATACCCTCCTGCAACCCCGTGGATAACTGACCAGACTAATATGACGCTTATTCACAGATGGTGGGCTAGCTTCCCCAGTTTATATTGTGGCGAAAAGGCGTTCAATAATACATAATCTTGATTGTCTAACTTGCTGGTTGCCCTGCTACGTGCGAGCTCGTGGTTAAGAGTCAGGATTCCAATCCACAACAACCCCCCAATTTCCGTCCACACGTCCACCCGGTTTGTATGTGGTCGACGCCTTTTATCGAAGGGTTTTCCGCTTGCCATTCCTCGTCCGTTGGTGAGATCTCGTTGGGCGATTGCTCGTGCTACCCGCAATCTATCCACTATGGGCTTTGACCGCATTCTTCGATCATGTCGAGATATTCCTCAGAGCGTTGGAATAATCGCGCTTCCGATCTGGTCGTCCATCCTATTTTGCCCGTCATGTCCGCCCGTTGGTCCGATCCAGCTGAGCGATGACCTATCCGGTTGCCCACGCTGTCCTTGATCCACTTGCTGTGGGCTTTCGGACGGACTTCTCCCCGTGTTGAGATATTCCACCGAGTGTTGGAATACTCGTACCTCCAGTTTGATAATCCACCATAGTATCATGCTGATGAGATTCAATGAGACCGAAGCAGCTGCTGACCACTTCGTTTGCTGGACACTAGGATAAACTGTTCCCAAAACCTTTCTCAATCCGCGCTGGATGGTTGCACGTTTGCAATCCAACTAAAAATGGTTGATCAACTTCAACCCGCAAAAGGGAGGCATAACAACGAAAGAGAAATAACTCCCCTACTCAGTATAATAAAGCAACTTCTGATGACTTGTTCAACAGCAGTTTGTAGGTCAGTTAGTGAAAATCACGAATACATCTCCCACATGGTCCTTTGTCTATATTTCTCAGAATGTGCCGACTACATTCCCAGTTTGTGCACTAAACACTCTTTGAAATATAACTGGAATACCAGAGATCGATTGGTGTTCGGATAGCCCAAGTAGGAATGGATAAGACTGTGCTAACCCGAGCACGTTTAACATTATCGTGAACCAGTTTCGTTAAAAACAGCATTAAGCCACCCACAAATAAACCAGTATACGTATGTCCAACTGCCAACTCACACTGAGCATCTCACCACAAACACACACTTGGAAACAAACGCGCGCTTACAGCCTCAGACGTACTTACCAGTAATGTGGATCGGTATGCTGTTAATGTTGGTAGTAATAGATGAAATATCACATTACCGAAAATAAGCTAGAACGTATACCAGAATGCATGCATACCTAGGAGTGTAATCTACAACCCATCCATGGCCGTGTTGATTACAACCTCGCAGGGCTATACCTGTGAACCTTACCTAGTTAGAGGACCAAGGCTTTTATGACATTTAACGACAGCGCCACCTGACGCAATCAATATTTCATCCGACTACTGATGACCTCAACGAATGATGGCTGGTAAAATGCGTCCGGTCGTTTGTATAAAAACAGGGTTCAACGTCAAAACCGAATGTACAAACTTACTTCAAACATTACTACTCATGGCCGTTAATACAGCCATCAACTGAAAAAAGCAATTTAGATGGCTCGACCCAGAGTAAGGAGAAAAAACGGAGTTAAACTCAGAACTACAAATAACAAACACAGAACAGGTAAGAATACGAGGTGAGCAAAATATATTACACAGTGAATTACTAAAACTTCGCATTACTGCTCGTATCACAATCCCAGATGTTCGAATGACGAATGACATAGTGGTTTACCGAATATAAATACATGTGAATACACATAAATGTACACATGGAATAGAGAACTTGAGAAAAGTAACTCCAAAATTAGTGAGTCTACAATACAGAAGAGGATCTGCATAAGAGCGGATAAATCTAAGAAAGTCACAAGGTCCCGGATCGAATGTGTTACTCCTTTTTGGGTTTCTCGCGTTCATTGATTTTCCGTTCGGTCTCAGCAAACTGCTCGGCTGACATTACGTCCATTTCATCCTCTACCTGCTCGACACCCAATACGTCAGGAACATAGAACTGTAGCATGTTTTGAACGCCATTTTTGAGCGTAACAACCGAGCTAGGACATCCAGAACAAGAGCCCTGCATTTTTAGGCGTACGATGCCATCCTTAAAACCCTGAAGAATATGAGAACACAAGATAAAATGCGATTGTAAAGCTAATGCTGACAGACAATTTTTAACGGTTACAAAATGAGCTGTTTATGAAGAACTTATCACAACATGGGTTGCTTGAAATAAAGTGGTTCGAATAGTGGCACTGTTTTACCTTCCTTTGAAAATCACACAGGAAATTAGGAACGTTTTTGTTAATCCGTATGAATGTCACTTTTTTTCGTGTTCTATTACACATGCGATCAAATAAAACGTAAGCGACAGACTGATGTTAATATTATGAGGCCATTATTAAACAGTTTGACGAGTGAGTAATTGAATGATTTAAGCTTTTATAATAATCACGAAATGTAAAAGGGCATAAACGAAATTACACCACAAACCTGTCTAGCTACACAAACAAAAAGTAATGAGCGTATACGGGGAACCAAATCATTTAGAGTGACAATCAAATGTTACAACATCAATGTGGTCACGCATACTTATAGGAAATATTTTTAAGGTTAGCTACTTACCTAAATACATTCCTGAATACCACCCTATCCGACAAAATAGCGAGATACACAAGACATTCAACAGCAAAATGTTAACACACGTAGATGAATTGAGAGAATTCGTCCAATCTATATGATTAAGGTAAATCGCAATCAACATCACCAAAAACAAAAATACACTAGCTAGATCCAGCTGATGTTTAACCGCCATACAACCATTAGGAAAAAGTCAACTTTAGTGAGAAAATAGCGAACGAACTTGATTATGGTATGGTCAAAAACTGTGGCGTTTCTAATTTGTGGTTGTATCTGAAATAACTGAAGTACATCAGTACACAGTTCACCTTACAGCTTTTATCAAAGAAGACAACAACCCTACAACAATCACCGCTGTTAGAACCGACGTAAATTCCGTAGAAAGTATGCAGTTTTGAAAGGCCACTGACTTCCACAGCGACCTCTTTGCGATGCATAAGCTTTTATTAGCCACCATCACTGAAATGGTGCACATCACGTTAACTATCGTGTTTCATGTTCATGTTGCTATCCAATTCATGAAGCTTATGGGTTACAATCATAAGTCACATCATTTAAGACCATATGTGAAATAAAAGGCGAGAGTCACTCTAACAGTGGACACATAGTGCGGATCTACATGCATTGAACAATTCTGTAGGATTATTCTAATATTATGCATGATCCGGCTCTGTAAAGCTCGTAGAGAATGGTCAGTTGTCAACGTTAACTTTCACTTAAACAGGACAAGGGGAAGACTGGACATGACCCCACACACCGTTCAGTTATTCACTATTCGGCTAAGGTTTGTTCTGCATCAATATCGAATGAAGATGTGCCGCAAATTTCATTGCCACTAGCGCGATCAGTTACAATCGAATAACATTAGCAATTCACATTTGCTCACGTGTAAGCCCCATCATACAGTACTAGCTTAACGTAAATGTAATCGAAGGATAAAAGATAAGTTGTTCGCCTGAGTGCGAATGCGTAACAAGCAAGACACAGCTGATTGTGTGGACAGTAGGAAAATACAAGGCCAAATGCCTTGAAGCAGGAAAAAGAAACAGAATGTCAACCGAATATAGGTTTCAGGGAACACAATGGGTGGAACGATCACGAATATAGACAGTTTCTGAAAGCACGTGCTAACGATAAATCGACATACTATTCAACTATCCAACAGTCCTCAAAGATAACTCAGCAAATTGAATATAATAATCGTACAGGAAACAAAGAACAGCTGTTCAAGGGCCAACAAATGAACAACATTCGCATCTGCTCTTAGGCTAGAGAGGCGGCTGAAACACCCATTGCATTAACTGGGTAATGACGTGCATGTAATAGGGAAAAAGACGAGATAGTTCTTTGAAGACGTGTCCAACCGCAACAAAACAGATAACGTTTCCGAGTACAAGACTGTGCTGACAGGAAACAAATATAATACCATCAAATGTCTGAAGATTAGACTGATGATATGATTTGTCCGATATGCGAAAGGAGTAAAATTAACTCTTAGTAATCGGAGCAATTCCAGTTTTGGAGTCGAGCATATATCCAATCAGAAGACTCGGGAGAATACAGAAGTTTTCATTTCATGGCTGAAACGACCAAATAGTAAAATATAACTACAGCGAAGAAAGACGGATCGTGCTGCTGTTGCTGCTAAACAACTACACGGTAAGTCAGGTGTATTTCAACAATAGTTAAGTATGTTATTGTGAACAGACATTGTAGAGGTTAAAATAACTAGTTTTAAGTACTATTCAGTTTCTGAAATGCGTGCACAGGAAATACCTTCTTCGTATTTCGAAACCGATGGACTCAATGGACAAGATAAATTAAATATCCCATTAGGTAGAGATTTCCAATCGGAATCTGTATTTCTGGTTTTAGACTCAGTTATTTGATACGATCCGTTAGGTTGTTTTGTGGATAGAACAAAGAGTGAACAAGCCGAGGGATTGAGCGATTTGAAAGGATCCGAAGTCGTCGCTGTTGTTGATATGGTAAGCATGCAATGGCAATTCGAAGTATTTGCTCAGATTTTCATCATGTAGATGCTGAAAACGCTTGCGGTGTGTGCACCGGAAAAGAACAATGAAATGAAACGGGCGGAAAATAGAAACTCTCGACAGATTAAGGCGCCTCGACGGCGAAGGCGCTTCAACTGCCATGCATTGAAATGTGAGCATGCTGTCAAAGTTTAACGAGTTTCAGCATGGTTTGGCGGCGAACCCAAGGAAGATGAACGTTCAGTAACAAACACGTGACGACTGCTACAAACACGAATAAAAATTATAACAAGTCATCAAGAGATACACTATCTACCACATCAAATCGCATACGCCTTGAAAATAAATAAAACAAGGGTGGTTCCCGCATGGCGCCCACCATCATAAGCGGCTAATTTTGCGCTCATCAAAAGCGAGTGCCGTAGGAAAGAAACGTTACATAAACGCTCAAATGTTCAAATATAAAGTTCGGATAGTTGAATTAGTTTGATCTGGCCCCCTCACCCAAACCAACTATGAACAAACGTTTAAGAGGCGTGTTGATTGTTACAACACAAAAACCTCGTAGCCTAAGCCTACCTGTGATTGTCAAAGTAATGCTCGGTTGTGAAAGGATTAGTTTAATGTGGTTAATGTAGCCATGAACGTCTGAAAAGTATTAAGTTCGTCATACTGTCTTTTTACGGTATAAGTCAAGGCAAATTTTCAAGATCAACGTTATGGAGTGTTGGTTGACATATAATGTACACTTAATGTCAATGATATCCTAAAGGCCGATAACAATCCCCGAGTCCAACACAAATCTAATAATAACAATAATCATGATAATGATAATAACGATAGCACAGTAACACCTGGTGACTAGACCGGTTCACGTCATCATGAGTCGTTAAACTGAAAAAAGAAGTTGATAAAACAGAATTGGGTATTTGGTTGTTGAAACCCATTAACCGTTGTAAAACAAAATCGAACCTATGTGAGCACGTGCACAGGAAATTGTTCGAATCGATCGTTCTGGCAACGTTGTGCACAAAACATCTCGGATCAACAGGAGGTCAGCTGGCCAAAGAAGACAACGGTGAATAAACATAACTCTTCTATATCGCTGTCTTGCAACCATTTCTTGCAGAATGACAGACGCATGTGTTGTGCAATACATCCTGGATAAAACCTCCGCTTTCTCGCCTTCCTTCTTTTGTTCTGTTACAAAGTGGCAATCTTGTCAGGATCTGAAGCGTTGAAACTTACCAGGAAATCGTCTGAACCAGAAGTACACAGTCTTAGTGAGCCTGGTTCGCCAGACTTCAATAACGTTACCAACACATTTGTCATCGTTTTGGATAAATCAGTTCCTAACTTCAAAGTAACAGGAATGCCAACTTTAAGACCACTTCCCAATTAATTTATTTCCAACGGACACCATCCCGAATGAGAGAAACAGAAAAAACTTAGCCCTGAAACTTCCGAAACTCTATGCTTACGATTAGGTTGCTGAGGTTAAAATAATGAACGGACTAATTTTCAGTAAAACCTTCGAAGAAACGCGGCACTTGCCGGACCCCTTGTTACATCGAAAAGAATATTGCCAACAGCTCAAAGACTATGAACAGCAGACTTTCGACAATGTGTTTATGAACTTCAGTGCCTGTTCGATTGATAACACGAAGAAGAATGTCATGAGGACCTCGATAAAAGTATATCGGAACAACTGGCTGGAAGAGTTCTACTAACTAACATCAAGATGAAGTTTTTGCTGTATCCGTTGAATAACGGAGATGGTGTAAATTGGTTCAAAACAAGGAGGACGTAAAAACAGTCATCAACCAGCCTGCACAACAGTGATTCACAGCATGAACGTCCACCGACAAAATTGATCCCAGGAGGTTCGGGGCAAGTTCGAAATCGATCGTCTAGCTGTACAACCACCGCCGAAGTTCACCTAGATCAACCGTCCTCATCAGCATTATAGACGACAATATATTAATAGGTCACAACGACGACAGATAATCATCTGATCTCATTAGTACATGGCCTAATTTAGAGACTGACCTCACAGACCTACTTGATACACACAGCAAAGTATCGGTTTCCTAACCTCATCGTTGCTTACTTGTTGGTGCCATTTGATGCGAGCGGTCGAGCAGACATCGATGTTCGAATACTTAGAGAGAGTTCACGGCTTCCACCCAGGCTTCGCAACTGCAAAATAACAATCCTCACAGCTGCCTCATATGCGCGACCCCTAGGCCTCAAAGAGATGCCACTCAGTCATCAAGCATGTCTTAGATTAGCGAAGACCGCTAGAATCTGAGGCATACGAGCCTCTGATTCATTTTCTATACCTCCACCATTATCAGTACGACTTTCTAAATAAACAATTTGGTTAACAACCTTAACGTTACTAATATTCAATAACAGGACTACGTAATCACAGAAAACTTGAAGCACTTTCACTTCGGGACTGTGATGAGCATTCCATCGTTCTTAGCACAGCGCGAGACAGCACTTGACGTTCTCTGCGTTGCTTGAAAATTTTTAAACGATACCTTGTCGTCAGTATAGTCGAGATCAAGCAGTCTACCATCGGATATGAAACTCATGTCGATATGTTGTAAGTGTCGCAGACAGCTCTGTATTAATTCGACCTTAACAAAAGTGAATAACGGAAGAAGTGGACAGCTTCGGTGTGCACCCTTCTTCGTGTTGAGGCAGTTGAACAGTTAACCGTAAACACAAGCCCGAGTTAAAATAGGGAAACAAGGCACAGAAATACTTGTTCATCATTTCCCTAAGTTTGAGAGACCGAAAGTGTGGATCGACCCAGAATCGTACAAGTTTTTGCAGGCGAAACAAATGACCATTGTTAGCCGCCGGTACCTATAATGCTGCTGCATCACTTGGGGTACATAACGTACACCCCCTGAACTACAATGACTTGACGAAGTGGGATAAAGACCGGAACTCCAGTTACGACTGGGGTCAAGCTATGGTTTCTCTATGGTTTGACTTCCATCTTGAACACGGAAACTTTTACTGGGTGATATCAGGATACGTATATATTTTCGATAGCTAACACCAGTTGAAAAAGCTGAACCGAGGCCTCTACCACTTTCTTTGGAAATCGCCGACGCAAGGTCATCTAAGCCAGAGGCCTATTGCATTCGACAAACAAAACGCAATAGTGGACCTCATCTTTGGTAGGTGACCTTCAATCCACCGATCAAGGCACTGCAAACCTGTGACGGTAACACAGAAAGAGGAGACCAACTAAACTGTCCTACAAAGGATTCTGCCCAGCGATCTAACCAATCGGGTACAATGTGGGTGTGAGCCATCCGCCTCGTTGCTGGTTTCTTAGACAGATGGACGTCCAGAGCCAGTGGAACGGATGAACTTGAAGAATTCACTAGTACACATTAAAGCATAAGTAGTTTCCACTTCCTTACTCTCAGTTAATCCAGCTTCATGATTTAAACTTCTTACGAATACCTCCTCCTTAACTTTATGTAGAAAGTCTTATGAAGAATATTTCGTCTAATGAACAACAGCTCAAAAAACTCCGAGATTAAATGTTTGTTTAACCTGCAAACCGTTGCGGTACACGCTGTAGTAATTGCTGATTAAATGGTTTGACAAGAAGATACCATGGATTGGACCGCCGCTAATCGTGACAGTGATGTGGTAGAACTATTGAGGAAGAAAACTTCATTAAAAAGGATAGCAATTAATAAAGCAAGGTTAAGCGGAAGAACTAGAGATGATGTGACTGCAGACACGCTACTGATTGCGGAAAACTACCATATCGGATAGCGTTTCTAGTCATGGATTTGAGTGATCACGAGAACCCTGGCCCGGAAGGTGACAACCGTCTACCCACTTTATGCAACACAACAGTCAGAGAGTCGTTGTGATCGGTGGGGTTGTTGATCAATAAAATTAAGAGCACAGTGACGAGGTACCAATGCTGAAATGAATCCAAGTATACGCCCCAGTAAAAACGACAGTCCTGAATGGAGTCGCATCACCTATAACTAACAGCAATATGGTGTATCTGAAGCAACGAACCATACTATGTTTAAAATTACTGCCATCTAAGAATAGCCTGCACTCGGTGCATAAGCGGAACATCCACCTGACATTATCCAAGCGACGTGACGCCGATTTGAACCTGACACCGAAACGATATTCGGTATCGTTAAGTCGGCAGATCTGGGTGTTCATTTTCCCAGCCAAAATGATTGCACCGGAGCTGTGTCGACTCAAGGAGAGCAGCTATATCTGAATGAAAGATGTCCTTGACAGTGCTGTTAACGTAGTCAGATGGAACATGAGTAGACACGACAAGGATTCCTAAAAATAGGGCGTTTAGAGCTGGACTTAACAGAACAGGCAAATGATACAGAGTCAACTGATAGCGCGAACACAATCTAATAAAGCGGCTGCGATCGTTGTGCTGAAGATTATATTTGCTCCAGTCTGGCTGACAGTGATGACCGTGGAGTCACTCGAAGTGCACAACTAATGCCAAGTGGACAGAATGAGCACCACTAATCCAATATGTTACAAGTGTCCGACAATCAACGCAAGGAAATGCACCACGTGTTGACATATAATGCATATAACGACCAAAGGAAGGTGACTTGTTGCACCACTTGTTTCAGACTGTGAAAACTGAAAGCATTCTAGGCCTAACTGAGGAGTGCGGAAAACCGGGAGCTAGATGAGGTTTACCGGAATAGTGATATTGGTGTTAGTTACAAAGTTCGTGAGATCTCAAGTATACTGACTACGAATCAGATGGGAAAATGTGAGAAAGGCCAACAGTAGCAGTGTTGCAACACTTTTGCCCGGTGCAAAAAACAGGACGACCCGATTTACGCTGATATAATTAACCTACTGTGGAATTAGTATTGTTTCGAATATTCATGGTAGTACGTAGGCCGAGACACTACCAGGAAGTCAAGAACTAGACAGGAGAACGATCAGAGTTCATAAGCTAGGCCTCTGGCTCAAAAACCTGCATCGCAAGCCAATAGATGCGTGGCAGTACACTTGAACTAGCAGTGCCTTTTAAAAAAAGATGTCAGGTTTGTTCTAACATTCAACTTAGAGGAGCAGAAGACTAGTTCGTCAAAGCCATCAGCCTGCCTGAAAACAGTGGCACTGTCAGTGTGACCAATACACTGTCTAGATCGGCTTAATCGATTATCCAGAGGTTTAAGTTATCCCAACCCATCAAGGTCCAATCCCCTTGTGATGGTCTGAATCCATCACGTCATGAAGAACTTGTGGCCACAGACTATGGATAGATCGCCACGTTTAAAAAATAATCACTGTAACCGTCCAGTACAGAGTTATACAGAGGTCTCAGTTGCTAACGATGTTTATGATGCAAGTAATAAGTTGCGGGGTAGCACTTGTAGACCTGGTAAACAATGGAGTCTTGTCCAGCCTAGTCAAAGTACGCAAGATGGGTCAACTATCAAGATACCGCTAGACAGTAGGTCCTCAGCGAATTTTTAAAACCAACAATAGCTAAGAGGTGATAGAAGGTAGAATAATGTAGAATAACGTTTGTCTTGACAGCCTAACAACGTATAGTCAGGACATTCTCTTCCAGACCATAGCTGTTAAGGATTTGTTGAATAGCCTGAAACATGAGCTCAATCTGTACAGTATTCAACTCAACAGTTCAATGAGCACGACACGGTTAGCAGATGTCCAAAAGCCTGAAGGGGCCTGGTATGTCCAACAATGGTAGCACAACACCCTCAGAAGTAAACCTACTAGTTGGTGAGCTGGTATACGAAACTGAAAAAACTGATGGCTTGCAAAGCATGGAATGTCTAAAATTCATAACCAGAAGTCCCCTCCCTGTAAGTGTTTGATTGAAAGAGAACTGCACTTCATTGCACAGATTTGTTGAGGTAGAGAGGCACTGCAGAGATGTAACGCCAAAGGATCTACGCGCCCCATCAGGATAACGTACATAAGAAGACCTCATGTAGAATAACGTACCTTAACCCTCGGTAGACTATCCAAATGGTGACACTGAGTTAGGTGTCATCAGTAGAAAACTCAACCAAACGTAAAAGCTATGCTCTCTCATTGTCAAGAATTAATTATCTTTTTGATGCTGTTGGCGAGGAGTCTTATGTCAGCGTCTTAGCAATAGCAACACACTACTCTCAAGTGGAAGTGGATGAAAGTCATCAAGTTAAGACAGCCCACACCTTCGGGATTGTAGGAATTCCAAGTGATGCCTTCTGGGCTTTCAAATGCATCGCCACCATTTCAATGTCTAGTGCAAAAACTTTTGCATGCTCACAATCTCAAAATTTGCTGGCCCGTACAAATGATTATATAGTTCATAGAAGATCTATAAGAAACACAAGCAAAAACCTAAACAGTGTCAGACAACCTGATTGAAAATGGTATGAATCCATCTAAACGACAACACAATCGGAGCGGTGAAATCTTGGTCAGATTAGGCGGGTTGAGAACAGATAGCGGTTTACCGTAGATATGTTTGGGTACTTACGAGGTAGATCATTGTACAACCAGAAAGGAGATGCTTGTCTTTATGTTCTTCGTATGGCAGTTTGGGCACTATCTTCTGAATAACAGTTTGTCATGTACATAAAACGAATTCCTTCACTAATTACAAAACGACAAGAACAAACAGGGGAGGCTGATACAATTACAGATTGCACAGGATGACGTCGAGTGTAAACCCTGAATGGGCAAACACGCCTGTGGGACACAGAGATGAACTTATGAAGCGCAGAATATGGGTGATAGCAGCACACTCAAACATCGAATCCCGAAACTGCACATATTTACGAAAAATTCTGGAACCGCGGAGCCGCACAAACGGATAAAGAAATGGAAGGGAAAAGTCAGAAATCAATAAGTTTTTGGGTTTTGAAAAAACGGCTCAGAGTAGACAGAAGGTATTTTCTTTATTCAATACCTACCTGGATGAATTATTGGTTCGAAAACCATGAAACAAGAAGAGATTACATTGAGGAACTTAACGAGCCAGCAGAAACAAACTCGAAGCAACTGTACGGCTGTCCTGGTGATCTCATCAACATTGAGGTGACATGGTTTTTTAACCAACCGTGCGACAGTTTCAATAGACCACATATGAAATGTTGATAACTCTTTCAGAATACGCCCGCTGGTCAGCCGGACAAATTAGCTGGTGGTGATACATCGAAGTAACCAATAAACCCCAGTTTAGATGCACTACTTCATTAAACGGCATGAAGCGCATTCGGAAGCACAAGTGGATAAAACTGTGGCAATAGCTACTATCGACCAATGGATTTGCGCATGCTGGACTCTTGGTCAATACCATACAATGTAAGGTCCATACTGTGAGACCTCCCTGGTCTACGAACTTAGAAGATTACTGAAAATAGACTAAGTACGAACTGCGACTGACCACTAGCGAGACAGCGGGTGAGTAGTAAGAACAATTTGGTATCTCGACAGTCTTAAAATTTGGTCAAGTGTTCGTTAGCGTGCCGGGGAGCGACGCATGCATGAGCCCCACCTCCTCTGCAAACAAACGGAGAAGAAAAGTCGCCATCAAATGTATAACTGTTGGTTTTTAAGTAAATGCAACTTTCAGTCAGAGTACGCAAACACTTCGACAGGCCTACGAAGTGGTGCGAACACAGTTTGGGACACCTTACGGGCGTCAGAAGAACGATTATAATGAGAAAACATTTTGAGTCCATTCAAAGTTGGTGAGATGATATGGCTACATAACATAGTCCTGAAATCCAGAGTCCTACTAAAAGGCACAAACAATGGAAAAGTCTTACGGCGTTGTATATATACCCTGTAATACAACTTGGCTAGCTAGTTGACTGACAACAGCATACATATAGCTGATGGTTGTACAGTTCATTCAGTTACAGCCACATGTGCATAAAATTCTTGAAAAATCGTGGAAAATTGAAATAGAGAGTATAATAATAAACAGGCGAAATATCTCAGCGAAGAGAACAGTTATGGAAGGTACCACTGAAAGTTAGACACGTACAGATCCGATAAGCCAAAGTTGTGCAAGAGTATTTTGTATTAACGGACAAGAAGCTCATTAAGGAGAACTATGCGTAAATACAAATTTACCCTATTCCCATGCTGTTATCCTACTGATTGTTTTGGTAGTCATTTATTGAGTTTTCATCCACATATAATCTCGTTTTCTATTCCGCCTGTATGTTATGATCGCTAGTAGACAAAAATATTCAACATTCACAATAAAGTTGAAGGCTTCGAATTGACTAAAGAGTTCTGATCGTGGGGCTATTTGGCTGCAACGTGAAAGAGAGATTGTACATCACCCGAAAAAAAGAACGAACAGGCAGAGAAATGCACAGATGTAATTGCGCCCAGGCACTCTGATGTAATAACTAAGCCACGAAGTAAAAGTTAGCATAACAAACTTACAGGAAAGAGGTTAAACCTTGTCCGAGCGACGCAAGCATTATCGATTAGTGAAACTCCGGGTTATCATCTTTCAAAGTGAGCCGGAGGAAAACACACTTTAACCTACGGTCAACTAAGTGAGTAGCGTTCAACACGTCCTAACTTAGAACTTGACAGCTGAGGTGGTCTACACTTGAGTCCGTGGCTGTTAGTTTAGTCAGTATACGGCAGTGAAAAAATTTGCCAAGCTTCGGGTAATCACGTGACAAAAGCGACCAATCCAACTCATTTATCTGAATTCCACACAATGTGAATATGACCAATCCACAGTATATGTGAACCTAATTTTCGTTGTCAACATAGAAAAGACCTACCACAAAGATGATGTCGCCACCATCTTCCTGAACAGTTGGTCGTATTCGGGTATCCAACAATTCTTTTATCATCAACACCGTCTCATCCTCATCTTCGTTCACTTGAGTGTCTAGAATGTTTGTCCAAGAGAAAGGAAACAGTCGTCAATGGTTGTGTCCGAAGGAAAACATGTACGCGAAACCAGAGGGATGAGTGAACAGACTCACCACTATTACTATTTCCTTCGGTAACAATGGGCAATCCGGAAGCGTAGTAGTCCATGATTATTGCGAACACCTCTGGTTTAATTGTTTTCCAGTCCGTGTCATCAACCTGAAGTGGAAGCAAATGAAAGAGACAGCAGCGTCGTACCTTCGTGATTGTTATGAAATCTGGGCCGAAGAAGACCCGCTCGACCCCGTCGACACGGAACAACTGTCTAGCTAACTGGGAACGCATTGTTTGATCAATGGACGGGAAATCTAATGTACCGGAACCCAAAACATCCTTTCCTGGAAAGTATTTCATGCTGTTCGGATTGGGCGTGTCTTGAACTTGGATGAACATGTTTCGGGTACCTGAGACCGTTGATGAGAAGTTCGACTGAAGGGACCTACACTGTCGGAGAAGAGTCTGAACACCAGTCCAGTTCAGGCGTCGAAATTGGAACATGGTGATGGGTGGAATCTGAAACTGCAAATAACAGAAAGCAACATTAAGTTGGTTGTCCGAACCCTTAGCAAATGGAGTTGGTCAACCCCAGGAAATAACGACAATGTAAATATGAGGCAACACACTGTAGAAGACAACATTTCATGTCCTAACAGTGGACTTTGTTGTACAAAGAATAAACATAAGTTTAGCATGGATACGACAATGATGTCGTCTGTTAAGAATACGGACATAGGTCCGAGCGCTTGCCAATTTGACTACTCTTGTATCGGCCCGGACGGCCTGTATGTAACTGGCTAATGCAAAGTTCAATATGTCAAACAGCGGCAAGCGTCTTGCGGTATGAACTTTGAAACCCCGGTTGAATTTGCTACTTTGAAGGACCGAGAGGTCACAAACAGAATAGGGTTTCTCTACACTTCACGGTGGCTGTCTCGGGTTTGTCTCTCGAGCAAAGGTCATCAAAACCGAAAATAAATGAGAGGATAGCGATTAATCTGGTTCAGTGACATGCATATTTCCACCGTTTGGCAGAGTCGACCGTGAAGCAGAAAGAAATAATGAAGCTGCATAGCGAAATTTGCCAATTTTACAGAATCCACCTTACTTTCGCCTGCAACTCACAGGCTTGCCTGTGAAATTTCAGCAACTGAGTATTAGATCTTTCATTTTGCAATTCAATTCTTCTTCTTTCATGTCTGAGCTAAGGTTCTTTCTTCTTGCAGTTGTAAGGCATAGAAGGATTAGTGGTGAGGCTGCCTGTCGTAATCACACTTCACGCCCTAAGAAGATGGAACAATTTCACTCACATAAGTAGACATGAGAGATCGGTGACTCAATTACCACAATGGCATTTAGGCAGTGTTTAACATTAAGTGAATTGCCAGAGAATTACGTTAACATTCTCCGATTAGAACATGAGCAAGCGTAAAGTGCATGGCGGATTACCCACCAACATTGACATCTCAAGATGAACACGAGAAAGGGTTAGTCAGCATCTTCTCTCTTACTTAATTTGACATTTGGTGAGAAGTTAGGGCACTGTGATCGGTTATAAATGCGGGGACCTGTAAATGTTCCAAAGCACGACACTTAAAAATGATGTGCACAATACACTGTTTTAACGTCTGACGTGTTGAGGGCAACTCACGATATCCTAGATAGAGTATGGGCTTCAGTTCTCCAGTAAGGTAAACAAAAAGCAAAGTATAAATTGAGTGGCATTGCAGTTAACAGCAGTAAATCATTTTCTTAATAAAAAAAACTATATTTTTGCTATGTAATAAGTCTGGGCGTAAAAATAAATGGAATAAAAATAATGAAGCTGATATATAAAATTTCAAAAAAAAGTTCCCATTTGACAAACGCTAATGATCGAGTCTACGCCAGTTCAAACAGTATCTAATCGAAAGGAGAGTAACGCCCAACCGAACTAAGCTTCGACGCTACTGTATTTACATAGCTAACCCATTGAGGCAGTTATGCATTCGTGTGAACCAGTGATGGAATTTTGTTTTTGGTGGTGGCTATGATGAACTCACTACATACACTGGCTATCTAGTTGCCATTTTCAGCCCAACTTAGATCGTAAGAAAACATGGGCCGGCATCAGCAAAACTGACCTTAACGGAAACTTGCGTAGGGGAAGCAATTAGCTTACCGGCGTCCCAACCTCGTTCGGTTGAAATACACGCGCAAAAAGGCTACCGTTGTTCATGTGGTGCCCAAGGCGAGCAAGTGTAACGTTATGGAGGTATCAGTAATCAAAATCAGAGGCTTTGAATGCCATTCACGCGAAAGGACAGATCATATAGCAGGACAGGGCAATGCGTACCGAGATGCTATACACTGCTCTTCAGTGAAAAATTGATGTCACGCCAACGGCATAAGAGAAGACAGATAACAAATGTCAACGCTGCTTTCGTTGCTCGACTACTAGGTATATTAGGCAACGCATCACAGATGATAAAAACCCGCGTACAAAAACTCACTCACTAGCTCTAACGTGTCACCAGCCAACGAGCGCAGGTGCAAGCTCCTGCCAGCACTGAAGAAACTTGCCCTTACTTTTGTTGCGAATTCTTCTTGCATTATTCCGTCGTCTACCTCTGTATACACCATCAAACTTGCATTCACAAATTACTGATTCCCATTTCTCAGTTCGGCTAGTGTACTGCAATTATAAAACGACCAAAGCTTTAACTCAGTGTCTGCTCGCCTCACTTACTACTCGTTGTCTGTACATATCTACCAGGGTTTACTTTACCACAATCTAATCATCAAACAGTCGAGGTAATCAATTGTGTTGTGACCCATGAACTATGAAGTACCGTTCTTTCAGTTTCTTTCATCACAAGCCGAATTCACTACAAACCCTAATAGTTGCGTCTCAACATGTGTTTACAAAATCGCCATGGAATGCGTCACACTGACAAACGTCTTCTATTCTCAGGACATTATGCACTAAGTTTGAAAACGAAATATTAGTGCAGTACTTCGTACTAATCGCTACACACTATATCAAAACTCTAGATGATGGTTTTCAGAAGCTAAAAGGAAGCGCTAAGGATTGCCACGAGCGTATAAAGACGATGCTACTCGTGAGGCAGTTCCCAGCGGGTTGCTACTGACTGTGAATTAACTGTGGAATGCGTGGAGATACCACGATATGGTTGTCAATTGCAAGCCAATGGCTACGAAGTCCAGAAGGCGCTCTCTTTCAAAGGGAGTACTTACTCACACAGGGATCCGAAAGTTATTCGGTGATAATGTTACATAGCCTATGTCGTCAATGACTATCCTGGTACTATTGCTCACTCACTCGTGTACGTATCGTCCTTTTCATTATACCTATGGCCTCATACTAAGACAGATAAATCCTGGTTATCTGCTCCTAGTCTTCTCTACTGATTCACTATCCCTGGGCTGGGTTATGGAGTATTACAACTTATCCGTCCTAATGTAATCATATAATGACCGCTCTCTAGGACCAGAACAATCTGAAACGGACTCCAACTTTTCTGACGCCTCGGGACACCGGTACACGAACTTTGGTGAACTCCCTGTGGTGCAGTGATGATCAAATAAATAGGTGGAGGACAATAATGGACTATGTTTCTTCAGCCGTTTATGAACCGATTGATGGAGCAGCTATAATAACCCTAAAGTCATTGTGCATCCGGTCGAAAAGGCAGGTGATTGCTAAACATGTCACCATCAAAGTAAGAGGTAGGCACAATCTTGATACTTTTATTCATAATTTAAAGAAACTCTTAACACTACTTTCTACGTAATCATTGCAAAACAGCAGTGTGATGAGGCTATTCGGGATATGGTCATCACGGGCGTTCAGTCCACTTATGTATGTAAGAGACTCTTTCAGCAAACAATGATACACCTCAGAACCACTGCCGAGATAGCTCAGAGACAGTCACAAGTATACATCAGTTCGGATCCAACGTTACCATATCACGTTGTTTCGGCTGTCACCAACGTTTCAACTACCCACCAAACCAGGATACGTGCAAGTCATGTGGAAAGTAACAACATTTTCGAAAAGTTTGTCGATTAGAACCTTCAAAGCAAATGTCCTCAACAGTTAACCATACACTATCTTCAGCAACGAACGCGAAATCCCCCAAATGTCTTGCGAAAGCTATCACTGCTATCTTCACCACTAGCGTTCCCACTCAAGACTGTGGAGAGCTACAAGAGTTACATTTCTTCATCGATCGTTCTTCAACATAGTTGCTGAATGAAGCCTTCGGGAATGGAAAATCACGACGGCATCAACGCGGCTTATTTGTTATCATTCTTGACCACTGGCACGTTACGATGCCGTATAAAAATGTTGAATATCAATAGGCCAACTTATCTACTCCCACATATTTGTGCTCCGACGCCCTACTCGGACACGATTTTCCCAGTCAGCATCAACATGTAAAGATCCCTTCAAAGACATCAAACCACCGTTTTCCCTTTGCGGAATGTTACCGACTAAAGTTCAACCACCATCTTCATCCGAAAAATGGGTACAGGAATGTAAATCAACCGTCACTAAATTGAGACATCATTCATTAGCAGAACAACATTGTATTGGAAGTTAAGTTCAAAATTGCGGCGGGGAAACTACTGCATTCTCTGACTCCCATGAAGAACCTGAGTTTCGATGGCGGCTACAGCCCAACGATCAATCAGTACACGTAGATGGATAAATATCCTCCCTGCCGAATTGAACTTATTCGGAAGGTTAGTGAATACAAAATCTACAGCAAAGCGACCTTCAGAAACGGCCATCGTCGAGTCGTTATTAGGGTTGAGGGGAAAAATATATGGCACTTGAGGCTTGCGGAAATTTGCACTAACTTCACCTACTTTTTTCTGGGGTCACCAACGGCACTTCCGGTTTGTAACCAACGAACGATAACGTAACCAAAATGAGAAAGTTTATGTGGAACATGTAATACTCCGTGAAAAGAATCAGGTGGGGCAAGGAGTCTGGAGAAGTTTCTCGGAGCTGCGAAAGCATAAGGTATCACCTTCGGCGAACTCGACCATCAGCGCCGTGCTTCCGATCAACTCTCTAGAGTGCAAGACATCACGCCGTACCATAAAGCTGGATCCCGAATGATTCTGCGCCCTATGCGAACTGGATCCGCCATACGATGTGACGTCCCAATGAAGTATCGAAGTACAATTCGGATACTGCCGCAGTGGATTTCTCGTTTCTGTTGCCGAAAGCCCACCAACAGTCTTTCTGTGCACTAAAGTAAGAGCAAGACAAAGTGACTACTGTAGATCGCTAAGTATCTTTTGTCGTGGAAACATAAATTTCCAACATCGGCAATGTTGCGTTAGTTAGGCGAAATGGCTAACCAGTTGCATCCTTCTCCAGAACTCCAACCAAATGACGCCAATCAGCTGTGGAGAAAGGGGCATACGCAGCTATGCAGGCTATTAGAAAATGGAGCAAATATCTTACCGGGAATCATCTTAAATTGTTAACTGACCACAGATTCATCGCCTTTTCGTGTGACAACAAATACACTGGTAAGGTCAAGAATGACGACACTTCGCAACAGAAAGTAGGACTACATTGCTTCCGGCATATGTATCGTCCTGGGACTGATAACCATGTTACCGATATTGGTATCGTGAACTTTGCAATGGTCTCAACATGTATCAAGACATCACACCAATAAGGCATTTCGTACGCTTGAGACGTCTCATTTTCTCTGGGAGAGATCAAATACGTGATTAACCAGTGTCACGCCTGTGCCAAAATCAAACTGCGTTTCTCTAAATAGCCATATGAGAACCCTGGCAGTTGCAGACCACCTGAATGGCTTAGCACTGATTTAAAAAAACCAGTACCCTCTACACCTCAAAACATTTGTTAGCCAACACTGAAGAATAATCTTATTTCCCGGTTGTTTTTGTATGGGGAAACAAGACATCATCCATTATCATTCGCTGCCTCTGTCGACCGTTTGTAACCTTCTGAGTGTCTCCGTATATTCATCCAAAAGAGGTCCTTCATTCACGGCGGAGATATTTTGTACCACAAAGACATCGCTCCCCGCAGACGAATGGTAAGTGAAGGGTTTGCATGTAACCCTACAAACAGCGATTCTTCTGGCACTAAAATCAGAAGGTTCGAACTGCAAACAGCGAGAAACTGTTTTTTTTTACTAAATCCACTCTACCCCCATCGCTGCTATAAGCATCAACCAATGTCAATTCACATGAGAGGCTGATATTTTACAGTCGGAATTCAGTCTCAAATGAATCGCATTCGGGTTGGTCAACAATAGCAGGCTATATTCTGTTGAATAAAATCCTCCGAATTCCGAAGTAACAACACATTGATGAAGGAATTGAGCTACTCGAGTGTAACGCGTGACGTGCTTTTCTCGCCTAACCAGTGGTAGAGAGATAACTGTTTCTACCAGACACCTAGCTCAGACTGATTATATTAGTCATGACTGCGGCAAATCCACATAAATTATG
Organism: Paragonimus heterotremus; assembly: GCA_013368495.1. Classification (NCBI taxonomy): domain Eukaryota; kingdom Metazoa; phylum Platyhelminthes; class Trematoda; order Plagiorchiida; family Troglotrematidae; genus Paragonimus; species Paragonimus heterotremus. The sequence continues at coordinate 23,658 of LUCH01017506.1, forward strand.
CACTCCACTTCTGTTCGATGTATCAATACAAATCAATGCGTAAAACAATCGATAAATCCAAAGAGCTCAGTGAACCCCGGCTTGGAAACGCCTTCGCTGAGTTGCGGTGCGAACAAACTTTGGAGGACAGAGGAGCCAACGATCGTATGGAACCTGTCAACCAACCTGGAAGGCTGCGCAGTGAAGTATGGAGTCAGCGGAATACAATCGTACGGTTATTCGAAAAATTGAGTGAAACTGTTATGTACAGTGAAACACATCCCCAAGATTTCCGATGATAACCAGAATGACGGACAGCAATGGGAGTGCAGGAATGTAAGTGAACATCAATAACCGGGAGACGTGAATCTAGGCATTCGGAATTTCGGATGACGGCTGCGGGAGTGATAACGAGCGAGTAGTTACGCGGAGTCACGGAAAAGAGAAAGGTAGGGTCAACCAAAGGGAATTTTAACATCCGTATAAGTCCGAGAGAAGGCGACACCTGTAAATCACATCCATAGAATACATTTACTTCTGTGTCACTCCAGAATTTTTGAATATATGTTTCAACACTCTCTCTTAACATCTTGTTCTTTACTTTAAAACACGAAGCAGAAACATTGCAAAACATACACGAAGTAAGTGCGATCCGCAGTCTAAATAGGTGAAAAAACGGACTTTTAATTGCAATTTCTGAAGGAGGTGTGCAGCGGTGTTTTTACAAGGTCTTCAAACCTGGTATCCAAGTGGGTTTTCCATGGATTTGCGAAGCGGGTTTTTAGGTTTGTTTTGCCAACTCACTCCGAAATCCGGTTGAAAGTAGGAAGAAGGTTGCTTGCATTCCATACCGCCCTACTCCGATCTTTTACTGTCAAAAGTAATGAGCACAATATCCCAACAGATGAGTTCTAATGTAGACGACATAAACCCCGAACAAAAATTGACAACAGAGTTAAACATTTAACCAAGTAAAACCTGGTTTTTATTATTCTGAAGAAAAGATGGTCATATTGCAGTTTTATTTCAAGGTGCGGATGGATGTGACCGTTTCACAGTAGCCAAAAACAGCGAAAATCAAACTGGCTCGAAAATCACTTGAATAACGTTTAAATAATAGTGGCCACTTTCGCATCATACTGAACGCTGGGTAAACTCGAAAGTGTGGGACAGATCAAATTTCCATAATCCTTTTCAGTCAGGACTGCTTGAGAAGGTATGCCGTCGAGATATTAAGTAGTATTTTATGAGCAGTGGAAGCGCAAAATCGTACACTTTCCAACACACAGGTACTGTACTGGTCTTGGTTATATCGCACGCAAAATGCTCGTGTCTCATAATACGGCGACCTCTGGAAGAAACGAATAACCGGACGAGAGAATAGGTGGGTTTTCAACTTAGTCATGGGTGTAACAATCACATATTTCTATTGCGACAGACATTAAACCATCAACATGCGCAGTGCGTTTGTAAGACAACGTCAATTATAGCGTCATAAAGACGTCCGTTTGTTGGCCATAGATAGGGTTTACAATGTGTGAACTTAGTTTAGCTCTGTGAATAACAGTCCTGGCTCCAGCATATCGATAATGCATCCAGACACTCAGCAGTTGACCACCTCCATGTCTAACAGTGCGCCTGTATCAAATGGGCCGAGCCTGTGAGTGACGCGGCGGTCCGTCATCGGGTATTTGGGAAATGTGCAGTGACAACCAATAAGCGAGACAATGAAAATGAAGTCTTCGTTGGTTAGGTCAGTGTGTTCAACGTGGCTATTAACGGTTGAGGGAAACCGTAAGGCGGCCAGACAATAACATGGTCACGGGCTGTGAAGGCACTAGCGAAAACGGTCCATAGCTGAAAATGATTGTCCAGCATTGAAAGGAAGACTATTTAGGGAGGACCAGTTATACAGGCCGCAGGATACCATGATCATCTAAAATGCTAAGGAGGATCCCAGATCAGGGTTTGTAAGGGCTTTTTTCATGACCCCATCGACCACTGAGATACAGAACTGCCCAAAGAGATGCGGACACACCCAACGTGAAGCTGCTGGATGAAAAATAAATAAGTCTGAAGAACATGGATTCGCAATATAGTATATGTGCAACAATCAGTTAATCACGGAAAATTTCCGGCGGTTGTTTAAGCCTTAGCTGTAATCTAGTTTATCTGTCTCCTATTACCGCCAGATGGCTGAGGAAAGGGACTTTGAACTATTGGAATGATGGAAAGAACCCCTCTTTGTATAGACAGACACTGCTTAAACGCTCTACGTGGACCATTACTTGAGTACGTCGATCGAGTCCTGTATACAAGCCTCTGAAAAGACACGATCACCATTGAACGTATACAGTAAGAAGCCACTAAAATCGTCATCGACCTGTGGCATTCCGCCCACGGGTCTCGCCTCGTCTTCTATCTACTAGGGTTTCAAAGATTCCGCGGTGATTTAAGCCTTAAACATTTTCTTCAGAGTGTTACTCGAGTAGGAAGTCTTCACCTCGAGCTCCGCCCTCAGAGAGCGCAGGCTACAATCATATGGTGCATAACAGAGTTAATCGGGCTTTAAATTCACTTATACAGGAGCCCTGCGTATCGCTCGAGGCGGTTAAAACTTAATGAGTACGTAATATTTAGTCATCTTTACAGTAACTCCTAAGACTCCTTGATAGCACTGAGGGCATACACGATGGTCAAAAAACACCTCACGGTTTTGTGAAAATACACTATTGCAGAATTGAACCACAGCTCAATATGATGGAATACAATGCATAATTGAAACAATGTGAATGACTTGTTAGACTACTGTGGCTGATATGCACTAATGTTAGGCCCACAAACTTATGTGACCCCATGCACCCAATGTACGCTACTGGGTTCAAAGATAACCATCATATGACTATAGATAACATCATCCAATACCAACCTCAGGTAAAGTTTTCTTTTACAGTTATCAAGCACCGGAACGATCTTCAACCTAAATCGTTAGACATTCTTTTGGCAATCTCCTAAAGTATTATTAGATACCCACATACTTAAGATATTACTGGATTCGCAAACTAATACAGTCATAAATCGCGTAAACATTTCCAGTGCAGCCTTGAAAAATACTGTAGTAAACAAGCCTGTTTTCAATTATTCATAATCGTACTTGTCTAAAGCGGTATTCTACAAGGATCACTGCTCGAGCCCTTGTCCCCATGAAGTACAAAGATAGGCTAGTCTATGTGAGCAAGAAAGACAAGCAACTTCGCTGCAGATAATCAATCTTTTTAGTAATCAGACGACGATTTTCGCTCATCTCTCATATACCTCGGGATGAGAAGGGAAAGCGGTTACACATTTCAAAGAAGTCTAAAAGTTAATGGCGGGAAAAGCAGAAAAATAACTTAGAAAGGATAATAAACCGATGAACATCACAGACGTTTATCGATGGGAACAAACAGAAGATATACACAAAGAGCGTCGCGGAGTCTCAGATCAGCTCAGTTTGCAGGGAAATACCAGTGATATCCAGTTTTCTGCACTTGTGAGTTCCAGAGCTCCCACCGTGTTGCAACAATAGAAGAAAACAGAGCTTCACTTCATTTTTACTAGGAAGAATCAATAAGAAGTGACGTGTGACTGGAAACACCATCCACCCGTATAACAATCTCGTCGACTGATACACAGAATCAACGCCAATACTAGTGTACCGTAACCGAGTTTCGCAATCACAGCTTCAGGAACAAGTGGCTAGGTCCCACGAAATACAGGAACCCAAAAGAACATTTAAAAAACGCAGGCAAATAAACTGGAAAGTGGAAAGGTCGTTCATTCCTCGATTGTGGGGTTATTCTTCAGCAAGTCCTGTAAAAGCTGAGTGAGCTTAATCGATTGGCAGTACAACTGTCAGCGACTGGGTGTGAGGTTGACTGCTTAATATCGATCCAAACAATTCCTTTGATGCATGTTCCGATATCACACTTACTGGTCGATCATCCTCAGGTTTGGAGTGTCACGCCAAGGGCATGGACATCTGCGCCCTAGTTGCAGATGTCTCATCGCCTGCAGTTACTTCACCGGATTTCACAACTGCCACTAGTTCACAAATTGTGCCCAGCGATGCCCCCAAGGATGATATTCTTACGAGTATACCGAGCTATGCCGCCACCGTTACCAATCCGGTAACAGTATTGGTTGGTACTGCTAAATTAGTAAACACTGCGAACAGCAAGTAGACGTCCATGATCAATAAAGGAACTCTTTGGAAACTTGGTCTCGCAAGGCCAGTGGAAAGGAGCGAAAAGGGAGGCCCAAGAGCGTTGCGGTTGAAAACCCCGGCATGTTGGCGAAGAAGTCGTAGTTATCGAAGATCATTACGACATCTTCAACATAGAGAAAGTGCAAACGTAAAGCACAGCCGCCTTGCTGTCAACGGAAATATTCCAGAAAACAGTAACGTAGCGCACACGAGGAGCTGTGCAAAAGGCGCGCCCAGGAGGACTGCCGACAGTGATTATTGTTTACACAAGTCCAAATTCTAATTCGTCTGATGTTCTGCAGTTCATTTGTGGGCACATAAAAAACAGATGTCTGATCCTGAGGGAAATCAACGTGCCAGAAGTACGCTGGCATTCCTTCCTCTGTCAAGCTGCAACAGGGAGCTATGCAAGTGGTCCTTTTAGACCATGCTCTTCGAATGCCACTGAAGCAGCTTGTTGACCAACCAACAAGGTTTATGGCGGATCAAACCCCATCAACTCTGGATCTCGTGGTTGCCAAATCTACCGATTTTGTGCGCGACTTGGTTTGCCAACAGCCCTAAGAAGCATATCTTCTAACGAAGCGGCGAGGAGGAATCACGTTGTGTCGACTGATTGATGTAGCTTTGGGCGGATTGATCTGTATTACCTCACTCATGCAGTCGAACTTTAGCCATTCGATCGAAGGTCTGTACGTTATGTGAACTATTTTCTCACGATTCTTTTCAGTAACGTGAATTGTTCTAACGCTCTGATTGCCATATATGATCGTTCCGTTTGATTTGTTCTACGTCTTCTCGGTCATGTAAGGTGGTCGTTTCACGCTATAAACTTACAACACCTGTGTCATAATTTTGACTCGTTCTCCCAAAAAAACGGTGTCGCCGTGTCTCTTATCCTTCTCGGTTCTAGATCGAACAATAGAGCACGTAATAAAAAAGGGACGATCCAATAACCAACCACTAGGTTCGAGCGATCATATCGTCGTGTTGTTTGGATGCTGTTATCAGGGATAAGGACAATGTTCGACATCGTATTCTTAACATTTGGAAGGTAGACTTCAACGTTATGAGGGCCGCCGCAGTTCGACAACCATGCCTGATCATGAGGGAGGACACTACGGAGACTGTCTGGCAGAAGTTGCACAGCTACATTGTGTCTATTTCTGCATCTTACATACACCTTTCAACCGTTGAACGTACCACCCAAACGCCTACATGGACTGATCAAGAAAGTAGGAAGGCAATTCGTAAGCGGGCGAGTGTTCTATCACAACAAGACTGGACCTTCACGTGGTGTGACGGCCTGCGTATCTTGATGACCTGTTGGGCTAAACTGGACGGTGTCGCCACCATACCGATAGTCACTCATGCCAAGCAGGACAATGGGTAGAGATCCGACAAACCACAGTCCTCTACTCCATCAGGTTGGGGGTTGAAAGAAGGCTGGCATCTTTTCCCAGAAAAGTATCAGGTCTGGTACACTGCCACCCGTATGTTGCCTTGCGGTACAGGCTTTTGAGTCAAAGGATTTGGTTGAGAACCCTAACCGTTCACCTGTTTAGGTCTGGGCGTCCTGGCCGTATCTCAGCCCACATACAACCATGAGTAGTCACAATACTGTTAATTCCATGCTGCATCGGCCGTCTCCCAGGGTAACCGGATCGCCCTACCTACTGTATACAGCAGGGTGAATGGACGAAAACATGCTACCGCTGACCACTCCCCCACTGTCCTATCAAATTGAGCTCTCGGACCCCTTCCGAGCCCCATTTCTGGTGATTCCTCTGCAGGTCCCACAATAAATCAGTAACATTATCCAGATATGTCCCCTCTCTTACCACTAGGCCTCAGGCCTCTATCGCCCCTGGCTTGGGTCTGAAATGCAAATAAACTAACACCAGCGTCAAGGAGGTCTTTTGTTTCTTTGGTCGATACACGGTTCCGATACAGTCGTTCTGGTCGGAAGTATGAATGCCCAGGTCGGTTGCCTTGGTAAGGCCGAATCTCGTTTAGGTGGCAGGTTTGAGATAGCATCACATCGTTCGGATAATGGCAGGCGACCTTGCAGCTGTGCGCTGAGCATAAGCTATTTTTAGCCGGTACCAGTTTTAGGCATCGTGCACGTTTTTACTATACTTAGTGCCCTCCTTCTCCGAATGAAGCTCTCTCAGATAAACCACATAGATGTTAGTTATAGGTGGCGTGGTCCGATTCAAGACTGTCGTTCTTATTGAAGCAAATACTCGAATCCAAACCATGCGTTGGTACGTTGCCGTTCCGTTCTTACTTTTGCTGGACAACGACCCCACCGCCAACAGCGACTGGCTGTTGAGAAACTAGCTATATCATCGGTAAAGTATAAGTACCAAACCAGCTAACAAAGCCTTCGCAGTAATTCTCATTCCAAAGTTCTTAACAGCCGCCGGACCAAAATCTCACAGGCTATTCAGGAAGCAGGCAAGGCAGCATGCGTCACGGCGGTATGAGTTGAAAAGACATTGTATCTCGGAGAAACCCTCTAGAGTTGTTGGACGATAGACGGTACATTCCTCCTAACAGTTCATATAACAAGCTTAGGATAAATATCCGTAGAATACTGAAACGTAGTCTAAAGGTTGATTGTGAGGCTTAGTTAATGGAGAAAGTTAAGGAAATGGTGACCGATTTTGCTTCAGAGAACATCGGCAAACTCTTCAGGCTTATCCGTACTACTGGTCTCAGGCAACCATCTGTCAGTGAAGCTATCAGCAAGACAAATGGCACACTCATCCATAATAAATCAGGAAGGTGGGTGGAACACTTTGAGGATAAATTTAACTGATCACCTGCTTCTATTGTGTTGCCGCCACAAACGTATAACATAACACCCTGGTCGGTAGATTTAGAACGTTCTACCGAGACTAAGGTTCACAATTGCCTTTCGGCTCTCAAACGTAATAAGGCTGCTGGCTAAGGTGATCCCATGCCAACATTTTTTAAAGAAGGTAGTGACTCTGACTCCGTTGTTTCAACTTGTGTGGACGACGGAGGCTAACCCTCCGTGCTGGGGTCACTCAATGATAGTTCCTATATTCAAGAAAAATCCCGGGAATCTTGCGAAAACCATGGGGGAATTAGGGTCCCGGCATCCATTATACTTCGTCGATTCAGTGCAGTTCAGGAGGCAAATATTGGGGAAAAACAGGCAGTGTTTCGCCCTGAACGATGTTGTATAGATCACACCTCTATTTTTCGTCAAATTTTGAAGTAACCCCATGTGTACCATGTGTGCCGTATTTTTCGACTATAAAGGTGCGTTCGACTCAGTGGATCGATCTACACATTTAAAGTCGCCTAAACGCTGGAGTGTACCCACCAAGTATGTGAACATACCGTCGTTGCTTCATTCCCATACTTCAGCTGAAGATAGGGTTTACGGTGAACTGTCTAGTCGTTTCAGCACCAGGAGCGGGGTACGTCAAGGCTGTTCTCTTTAACGACTTTTGTTCAATTTCGTTAGAGACAAAACAATGGAGGACTGTCTGCGATACTCCAATGATGCCGGCGTTCACCTCCTACCTGGTGAAAGACTGACTGATCTTGATTATGCCGACAAAAGTGTTGCTGTTTGGCAATTTTCAAGCGGCACAAACAACGTTAGACGCGATTTCGTGTTCTGCTAAATGCGCTTTACAGCCTCAAAGTGCAAAGTGATTCTACAATATTATTAGGATTACGTAGATTTATTGTTAGACAACGAAATCATGGAGATTGTTGACCGATTTGTGTACCTGGGAAGCTGCAAAAACCGCGATGGAGGTGTATGGAATGAAATAGAAGAGCGTATCTCCAAGACTAGGGCAGTGTTCGCTAATCTGGGGCAGCTCTGACAACAGAGAGATATCTTTCTAAGACTTAAAGGTCGCGTATATAAAACGACAGTGAGGGTTGTGTTACTTTACGGCAGCGAAACATGGCCGTTCGAGATATGAGACGAAAGCGGTCTACAACTATATGATCGCTGAGGACTGTGTTCGATCGCTGGTGTCGAGCGGCACCAACAAGTAAGCAACGAACAGGCAAGGAAGCGGGTATTTGTTTGTGATTGCCAAACGAGTTCTGTCGTTCAGTCCTTACACTTGCACAGACTTAGATGGCTGGGTCATGTGTTAAGGACACCAGCTAGTCTTCTGACATATCGAGCACTCTTTGCCTACTGGCATTAGGTGCGAGGTGGACAGATGATGGTGTAGGGAAACGAAATCGTTCATGAATGGGGCTGGCCACCGTCAGTCAGGTTCGTCTCCCGGGCTGGGGCCTGGCAACTAACAGTCAGTGGCTGGAGACGTTAGATGGCGGCTAATCAAGCTCAGTGGCAAGAATGTTGTTGTTTGTCCGAGTTGTCAGTGAACTGAATGTAATTAATGACACGGGGAAGCAAAATCCGTAAGGAGGCTGTCTTGTTGATGACGCCTTACTTTTAATTACAGCTTGACTGTTTGTTTGCAAGGTGTAGACACCTTGATATCGAGTGCTTTAATATAGAAGTAACTATTTTTAGTAGTTAGGTCCCCCCCTTGTTCCTCTCTTGTGTAGGGTTTGCATTTTTTCCACTCATCGTTGTGTGGTAGTTGAGCATCAGTGAGAACCACTGATGTATTGCTGTCTATGATTATGAATGGAAGGTCAATGTTGACACCTCCGTACTGGATCCTCCCGTTCCTTCCGGGGAACTGGAAACAAGAATCGAAGAGAACCTCTTCTTAAGGGTTGTGAAGATCTTTCAGGTTAACACTTTTCCATTACTGAAGAAGCTGAACGCCACAACGGCTGTTGGACCGGACGGACATGGATCAAAACTACTTTGTGCATTCGCGAGGCTTTTATGCAGTCTTCTCACTCTGATCTTTCCGAAGTCTATACTACCTATCGACCTGTCAGCCCGAGGAGTATCGAGGTGAAAATCCTCAAGAGACTAGCAAAAGAAGAGATCAAAACTCATCTGACCCGTTTTAGGCTTCTTAACACAGTTCAGCCTGGGTTGAAGAATGGACACTCTTGTCTTACAAATCTTGGTGGGAAGAAGAACTGAGCAGTGGAATTGGATCATGGCCATGTCTTTACTTACTGTAATGGGGACCGTGACAATATACATCAGAGGCTGTGCGTGGAACCACACTCCTCCGGATTGTGTAGGATGGTTTTACGATGGATATCTGCGTTTCTGCGAGGCAGGGAACAGTCTGTGAGTGTAGGAACGAATATTTCTTCCCGACATGCTGTAATAAGTGGGGTGTCGCAAGGTTCGGTTTCGGAGTTTCTCTTCTTGCTTTATGTCAATGAGTTTCCAGACTTCTTAGGAGTGTCTTCACTGATGTTTGCGGATGACTTCAAGATGTGGCGGACTGTGGATAATTCTGGAGGTTTAGAGGCCCTGAACCAGCTTTGGACCTAGTCAACAAAGTGATTTATGTCGATAACTCGTGAAAAATGCACAGTACTACGTGTTGACTCTGCTGCATCTCCTATACATAAGTACGCATTGGGAAAAATGAGGCAGCTTGTTGAAAGTCAATAGGTGGACTTTGGTTTCATTATCTCCGGCGACTTCAAGGCCAACAGTCAATGACATCGGGCTGCCAGCAAAGGATTCCGTGGATTCATGGAACCATCAGGATGCTGACGGGGATATGTTTTCCAAGTTCTTCGCCGTGTTTTTGAGACCAAACCTCGATTATTGCATCGAGGCGAACCCGTCATACTTAATGCATGATGAGATAGCAATGGAGAGGGTCGTGCGTGAGGATAATAGCATAGGGCGCTAGTTGAAAGGTGACATACTCACAAAGACTTGACAGACTGGGGATGCATTCGCCGTTCTATAGACAACCGGGTAATATGATCATCACCTACTTTACAGTGACTCGCCGCATTGGTCCTGGATTCTCTGGGCTTTTATGCCGGTACGACAGTATGCTCTCTTTGGACACCCTTTAAAGTTACAAACTTCGGTCTGACCATATAAGTGCTGAATACCGTCCATCTCGGCGCTTCAGATCACTGAAATATTTTATCAGGGGGTCCGGTGCTTTCGCAGTCAGTAGGAAATTTCAAGCGTGAACTTGATGCTCTTGAAATGCAAGTTACTCTTTTCCCATACGTCTAGTACTCCTTATCTGTTGCTTTACATTATCCACTTAATGCTTACTATCTATCTCACCGTATACCTCAACTGATTATCCTTGCCACCCCCATACAGTGTCTCCATATTAATCTTTTTGTTACATGACTAGTACCACGGAGACTGGTGTGTCGGTCGAGCGGATATTACCCGTTGACTCGCAGTTGGATTCATGAGTACAAGTCCAGTTGATTAAGTTTTACCTGGCTGTAATTCCTACTTGGAATTCATCGACGCTCATCTGCAGGAACAACCACGGGAGATATGTTCGAAGTTAGGGTCCCCACCTGAGTCTGAATCTACGGTTGGAGGATCGTAGTTTGTGGACTCAGTAAATTGTTAAAGATGCATGAAGTCATTAGTATAGGGAGTTGACTGTAGCCACATGGTAGTAGTCTGTGAGCGCGGTAAGTTGCACAAACCGCACGCGGTTTAAAATGACGTATATCGAATACAAAGCCTAGTGAGTCCTTCAAATCGGTCAACTTCTACGGTGTATCCCACTACATCCAGATATAATTATGTCTTGTAACGATGCACCTTTTCAAAAGCCACAGAAGAGTTTTTAATCATCCTGCATACATTCCGCGTTATTATTCGGTCACTTGAAACTCACTTTAGAGACGAAAAGCATAAATTTATTTCAACCGTCTCGAGCAAAACAGGTGGAAAATAATGATGCTTTGTTCAACTTACTGCACCCACAAACTACGATCTGTAGTGACCAGCGATCGTGTGGCTTCTCCAAGGATCACGGCTGCAACCGTGTTTCGCCGATTGTCTGTTCTGTACGCATGGTTCTGTGTACGCCTGCTACAGGAGGCCTGATGTGAACTCAGTGTCACTTTCTCCAATCGTGCAACTAACTGCAAGCAACGAATGCTTACCCTTTTCCTAACGACTCATTTACTATTCCATTCTTCAAGGTCGTTTAACCCAAACCTTTTCGAGCATTGTTCAGCGCACTCGGGGGTTCCCCGCACTTTTCGCTTGGCGTGCTTTTGAGTGCCGCCGAGTGGGCTGTAGCTCACTTCGCGCTTACTTCCTTTCTCCTCTTCTTTGCTGCCGTTGGTCCCAGACTAGGCTAGACCTAACTACTTGTCATATCTCCAAATTAAGGGAAATATATGGCTTGTTCCCAAACCCTACTGCGTTCTCCAGTCCGATGCCTGTTGGGACTACGTTTCGACTGCTCTTCAGGAAAGGCGTATTAAATTGTTAGTGGACGAGGGTCTAGCGCATATCCACTTGTCTACTAGAGACCATGGGAGAAATATCTCCCACACAGTTCGCATTAGTGAGGGATGTCTTAACGCTTGCTCCTCAGAGGAAGTAGAGTATGCAATGGTCAGACAAGTTTATCGTGTTGAAAAGTATACACGGTTTCTGAGAAAGAGCAGCGAAC